>JAGDYQ010000046.1:6009767-6128017 GCA_021962125.1 Bulinus truncatus | reverse complement strand
TACAATATTTAAATATCTCAACTTCATGAATTAAAATGAAGCTAATTACTTTTTTCATAATATTTGTTATGGGACAAAATTTGCCTTGAGATTATCATATAAAAAAAAAAGTCGAAATATATAGACAAAACAAAACTAGGCCAAATAAAAATGCAAATAATGGAAAGCTTAATTTTTTAAAACTAAAAAATATATGAAAAAAAAATTGAAAGAAAAAAAGCTTTATTAAAATGTAAAATATTCTTGACTAAATATGTAAATACATTTTTCTTGACTAAATATGTAAAATACAATATTCTTGACTAAATATGTAAAATACAATATTCTTGACTAAATATGTAAAATACAATATTCTTGACTAAATTTGTAAAATACAATATTCTTGACCAAATATGTAAAATACAATATTCTTGACCAAATATGTAAAATACAATATTCTTGGACTAAATATTGAAAATACAATATTCTTGACCAAATATGTAAAATACAATAGCTCTTGACTAAATATGTAAAATACAATATTCTTGACTAAATATGTAAAATACAATATTCTTGACTAAATATGTAAAATACAATATTCTTGGACTAAATATGTAAAATACAATATTCTTGACTAAATATGTAAAATACAATATTCTTGACTAAATATGTAAAATACAATATTCTTGACCAAATATGTGTAAAATACAATATTCTGGACTAAATATGTAAAATACAATATTCTTGACTAAATATGTAAAATACAATATTCTTGACTAAATATGTCCTTACATTGTTGAAAAATAGAAATAAATAAGTAATCTATTTATAGATTGGCACCTATGCTTATTTATTTAGTAACAATAATTTATTAAATATTTTTATGATTGAAATTTTTTTTACTATTTAGAGTATAATTTTTTAATTAAAAAAAAAAATTACCTTTGACGAAACTTCTCTGACTTTCACCAACAGAATCTCACTAATAGAAGATGAACATGTGGTTAATATATAGTTCCATGGTTTTGTCATTGTTTGAAACTTTCAGGCCTTTGATGTAAAGACTATATCATTATCATATTGTACGCCTATATCAGCTGTCACATTGTGCCCAATTTCTTACTTTTCTATCTGTTATTCTTCTGTGGATATCAAACATCTGCTCATGTTTTACCAGTTAGTTTCAAATTAAATTGCATCTATTTGAATCCTGACCGAGTTAAAGCTGAAGCTAGTCAATATCTGGTACTATCGCTTGATGTTTATAAATACATGTGTATAAAGAAATCTTGTTCTTGGTCCACGTTATAGATAACCTATAATTAACAATGCACATTTTGCACCCAGCTTGTCTATCATTGATTGAGCACTTCACTCACTTTCCAGCATTATTCATACATTAAGCAGTTTCAACCCATATGAAGATGCAGTTAGAGAGTCGGCAGAGTGTAAAGATGACTTGTCCACTGCAATATCGGATCCCACAACTCAGTGTGTAATGTATTGATAGCAAAGTGACTGCTGGGGCAGCATACTTTCCTCCAGAGCAATGACTTCTCTGTGAATCATTCAGCCTGTACATGTGAACTGTAATCCGGCTGCCAGACCGTTATGAAAAGTGTATATGCCAATAGTTTCTTTTTTTACTTTTACTCTGACTATAATAGTGAAAAAATTCATTCAGCCACTTTCAAAACTCACTCTGATGAATTCATTTATTGCATTTTATTTCATTCCCTTTTTTTTTTTTCAATTTGGTTTATTGGTTTTTGCCTGCATTGGGAATGCTGTCTGTAAATTCATGTCATTGCTATGCTACTGTTATCACTGTGTCAGTGCATGCACAGTACTATTAGTTTATTATTTCTTGTACTGTAATAAATCTTGTAAATTATGTTATCTAAATCAACTGTCTCATTTTTATTTTAACTATGCTAAATTATTTTTTTTTATGTCAGAACTCATTATAATATTATATTATACGTTTTTAACAAAAATGCTTTCAACAGAAATTAACACTTATAAATGGCTTGTTAAAAGTTTAATGATTTGAGAACTCAAAGATTAAAGCTTACAGAAAATGATTCAGGGAAACTATGTTATGATTAGCCTCTTGTTCAATGAATTATACATTTTGATTACATTATTGGTTTTATTTTTTTCTCCCAAATTCTTATTGGAAGGGTCTCTGTAAGTAGAAGAACATTTGGTGCTAGTAAATGTAGATGTCCATGCTTGGTTTGCCAGCACAGCTCAGTTGATGAAGTGTATTGGGTCACCGGGGCTGAGGAAACAAACATCAGTTTTATCTGGATAGGAAGTAAAGCAAAGTAATTATTGTTTTCAAATAAAACATCAATTGATTATGAGCATTAGTTTAAAATGCAACCAAAAAAACATTCTTAAGAACATGCATATGTACATATTTGTTATTCATTATCTTTTTCTTTGTTAGGGGTCCAGTTACCTAGTGCCAGAAGTATGTCAGAAATTGCAGCTGAACTTTGTAGCAGTAGCACATCATTGCCAGGCTCCACGGGATCTGATCTGAGTAGAAGTCCAAGCTCTCAAAGTCTTCCCAGTCTTTCAAATTCCAGATATGACTGTAAGCTGATTTATATTGTTATGTAGGCCTCAAAAATGAAATTATTAACATATTGTTTAGTAAGCTTAAATTTTTTAATTATAAAATATTATAACATTATTTAGTAACATGCATTTGGCATCAAGTAACATTTATAACAAAAACTTCTGATTGACTAAGAGGTAGATCTACTAATTTTTTTGAAGGCAACATATTTATTTAGTATCGTTGATATTTTAAAATATATTAATGTTATTGCTTTTCTTACCAATAGTCAGAATGGATTTTTCTTTTCGAAAAGATTTTTTTAATTATTTGGTTAATTTATGTGTTAAATAATATCTGTATTACCTACCACAAATATTTCATCTCTTAGTGAGCATAGAGCAGTCTGATTCTATTAAAGCAGAGAGAGACATGTATCAGGCGCTTAAAGCTCGTAAAGAAGCCCTTGAAGAAGCGCTAAGGAAAAAGACTGAAGAGTTAAAGAATATATGTTTTCAGGAAGGGGTAGGATACTGTTTTTTTATATTTTATGAGTTGAAAGTTTTATGGTAGATTTGTTTGTGATTTTGACCCTCGGTTATAGCAGTTAATTTGTTTCTAACTCTACCTCAATAAGTGAATTTCACTATAATAAGATTCTATATTTATAGATTAAATAAAGTATTTAAGCATAAAAAAAAACTGTTTATAAATAACTTTTGAAACATTGTTAGAGCTCCTCTAAACATGAAATAAGATCCTTTAGTCATTACTGCATTTGTATTACCTTTAGTCATTACCCAATAATTTAATTAAAATACATGTAAATCTTAGGCATAACAAATATAATTTGTTTATTTTTCATTTTATTAAAAAAACTGCCTAAAATAATTTTTTTTTTTTTTAATAAAATCCCCACCATCCTATTTAAGTTCTAGTTTCTAGCTCCAGAGGGTGAATCATTTAATATATCTCATAGTTCTTCTCTATGTAAATTTTTGGAAGTTGATCTCTGCAACATTTTTTTTCATTCTTTGTAGAAGTAATTTTGTAAATAGTAAAGTTCTTTAGTCACACAATCAGATACATGTCTTTCATTGTGCAATGCCACTCCATCTGCTACCACGATAGCCATTTCCACATTATGAAGAGAAAAAATTATAGAAACTGCTGGATTTATTTACTAGATGTTTTAAAAATGATCCTACTTATTTTGATTTCATTGCTGAATTAAAACATTTAATAAGAACTAAGTATTCTGGGATAACTCAGATTAAAAAAATGTCCAGGAAATTTAAATGAGTTAAAATTTGATTGGGATCCTGTCTTCAAAGTAAAATAAGAATTAAAGTTACCTTAAGGGCCATCAGGGCAGATGAAGTGTAGAATTCATCTCTTTGTGTAGCCACAACATATTAATTGGTTGCAAGGCTATCACAATGCCTAGCCACCTTAAATAAATGAATTCAAGCTGATTAGACTTGGGGGACTTTCAACCAACTTTCACCAGGACCTAACAAAAAATGGGGTGAACCAGAACCAACAGGTCAACAGTGAGCGCTGTACATTATTTGACTTTAGTCTGCCCTTTTCTTCTGGTAGAGAAAATCTATTTGCCACAGACAGTAATCAATGGATAATAATTAAAAGACACTGCTTTTATATATGTTGTATTATTCTAACTCTCTAAATGTACACACCACTTTTTATTATATTTTAAACATTATATTTCAGGAACTCACTGGGGAGCTACCAATAGAAACACCTCTGGCCTATGGTGAGCCACCACCTGTGTTTAGGAGACGAGTTGGAACGTCTTTTACTTTATCTGTGAAAAATGTTGAGGATGTTAACAACGTGAGAACTATTTTTTTTTTAAATTTTACTTTTCTGTTACCTTTAAAAACCAAACGAAAAAAAACAACTTATCTCTCTTCCTTGAATGTTTTTTGTCAAAAATAAAAATTTGGGGCTAGCACATGGGTTCCCTCTAAGTTGTGTGTGTGTGTGTGTGCACATAAAACTTGCCAAACACATAATAACTGAGTGCTCAAATGTTGGCCTGTCATAATGTTGGCACACAAATTTTAATTTCCTTCCATGGTTGTTCAGCCAATATCTTTGGCCACTCCCAGCCTTTATTAAATTAAAAGGAACATTGCCTAACACTTGTTTCTACTCAAAATGAACTTATTCTTGATCAGCTGAGTTTGCTACCTATGTCAGCAGTGATCTACTGATTCTACTCTATCAATTTATGATGTAAACTCTTAGCATATCTTTTACATGCTAGGTATTCTCATCAAGTGCTTGTTACTTTATTATCTTTACTAATGTAGGCATTGTATACAGACATTTTTTTTTTCTGTTGTTATAAAGCTGCTCAAGCCATTAAATTGTATAATATCTTTTATTTTGTTGCAACTACTTTTACATCTCAATTTTTTAAGTCTGTCTATGTTATTATTTTTTTTTTTGACCATCTATTAGCCCAACATTGTTGCTTAACAATTAGGCTAGTTGCTGTCATCATTTTACATAGCTTGGTATCAGTTTGTTGATCAAAATATTGTAATTATCAGTTGATGGTTAATAATTTAGTAAGGAAAAAAAAACAACTTGCTCATATGAAATAAAAGTTCCCAATTTTCAGCTGTCTAATGAAAGAAATAAACTTGAACTGGAAGTTGAACTTCAAGGTAAAATAACATCAGCAGCCCAGAGACTAGCCAGTGATAAAACAGTCAGCAAGTATGTTCACAAACAAAGAAAACAGTCTTACTCAAAAGCTTTGGTTAAGGTATGCTATTTATGTCAATGTACACGTGCTTACAAATTGTTTAAAAAAAAAACGTTTTTTTCCCCAAACTGGTATTAAAAAATATCAGGCCATAATTTTATTCATATGTAATATTTCATAACAATACACTTATTTGATTCCATAAAAAATCGTTTCTTGTTCAGTTGGTTATTTACCTTGGGTTTTAGAATAGACCTATCCCACCACAAAGAATATCTTAGCTCTATAGTGAAATGTTGCTATAACGAAATTGACGGGGACTCGAAATTCGTTCGTAAAACTGAAAATTTGTTACACTGAAATGGGGGGGGGGGGGGGGGTTTGACGACGACATTTTCTGTTCTTAATATGTGGATATAACTCATTTGGGTATCAATGCAAATATATTGTGTCATTTTACTAATTTCTACAAAGATATTTAGCTAAAAATATGTTAAATTTTATTTCCGTTTATTGCTTATTAGTTAAGTTACTAATTTAACTAAGTTTTCGTTACCGCTCAATCATTGAACTAAGGGGTGTAACTCATTTATTTTTGTAACTGTTATTCAACAAGACTTACTTCCCTTAATTCATGAGTAACGTGTGCAATGTGCCTTGCGGGTCTCTTACTTATATTGTCTCAATGAAATAATTAAAATATATACAATAAATACATGTATATATTAATTTATTTTTTTAACTGGAATAATTTTTATTATAATAAAAAAAAGAATAGTTATCACTAAAAGGTCAGATACATCACTCATTTATTCTTCACTTCCTGTGTTATTAATTAAATACCGGTACTGGTAGCTGTGAACATTATTGATTATTTTTAATCCCGCGATCTTTACTTTAACACTCCCTACATTCACGTGGTTGTCCCATGACGTCTTATCTCTCTCCTCCTCCCCTTTCCCACCATTGCTAAAACTCTCCTCCCCTCTCACCTATCCCCTGTCCGCAATAGCCGCCGCCGCTCCACCCCCCGGTTTGTTGTTACTTAATTGTCCCGCCGCCGCTGCTCTCCCCCCTCGCCTTCCCAAGATGACACTTGACTCAGTACTGCACCTTGTGGAATTAATTTTACTATCCTCATCAGTAGAGGTTAAAGGTTACCATAACATCTTACTCCTCCCACACTCCCCCCTCCCATTTTCTTGTTAGTAAATGTGAATGGCATTGAGCTCAAGTTGAATTGAGTTTTAGAAGGGAGGACATTTCACTGTACTTGTGGCACATAACTTTAGTGGTTCAGTTTCTAGTGAGTCTTTTCTTCTTCTGAAAACAGTGACTGACATACCCATATTTTTTCAACTCTGAAATATATTTTGCTTTACAACTACAGTAGTATTGTTTGTTTGTATGTTAGCAAGAAACAATTCATTAAAGATACTTGTTTGAGATTAAGGATAGTTATAACCATTTAACTGTATATTTCATTAATTCTCTGAAATAACATGGTTAACTGTCTTCAAGAATAGTGTGAGATAAAATATAGATAAAACTGTATATTACTTTCTACAAATAAAAAAATACGCTCATGCAAAAAAAAAAATCTAAGTAAATTCTGTCAAAATGATATCTCCACTCTTTTTCTAAAATAGTAAAAGAGAATTCTATTTTATTTTAAATTGGTTAATAGATACATCATTGGTTAAATTTAGAATTTATAATTTTGATTTTAACCAAACAGAAATGCAGATATTATAAATGTCATTATTCAAAAACTTTCTTGAATATAAACTGATTTTTTCAATGCTTTACTATACTTCTTTGTCTGTTTCAGTTAAAAGAAATGGAGAAAAAACTGGCAGAGATGCACAAGCAAGTTGGAAAAAGCACATCAAGTAGTCATCACCACCATACTGGCAGAGTCACTGATGGTATGTACAATGTGAATGATCCCCAGTCTTACAGTGACTTTGATCCTGATCACATTAACACCGGTCATAATCATGAAGGTTCAGCCGCTGGACATAAAGGACTTTTCTTTAGGACAAAAAGTGGTCTAAGAAAGAACAGCGTAGTATCAAGTTGGATAAGTGCATTGAGTGCTCATCCACACAGGCTAGTCGACACAGACATAAATATTGGCACTTCACGCAGGCTAGTCGACACAGACATAAATATTGGCACTCCACGCAGGCTAGTCGACACAGACATAAATATTGGCACTTCACGTAGGCTAGATCGACACAGACATAAATATTGGCACTTCACTGGCACATTCAGTCTCGTTCAGTTCAAATATTCATTCATCTTCCTCAGAGGTCAGATTAGTCAATGAAGAAGACTCTGATAGTTTATCAGTTTCCTCAGACCCTTTTCTTAATTCTAATAGTTATTTGACTGTCACTGATAATCCCTTATTTAGATCAAGATCTAGAAAGCATTATGTTGTTAGCCGAGGCCCTGAGCAAAAACGTTTCTCTGAACTTGTTAATGTCATTCAGCAGCCTAGCATGAGACGCAATAATTCTAACTTAGCAACAATCGATGATGATCTGGAGGATGAGGGCTCTAATTCATCGTTTGAACTAAACTCTCAGACATGTTCCACGCTGGTTTTACCTCGCCAGCAAAGTTTTATTTTAAGTAAAAGTTTAAGGAAAACTGTCCTTGTTCGGCATACTAAAGATGACGTTATAGAAAATGCATGCAAACTGTTTGAGAGCATTTTTTTCAACTCCGAAAGTGCTGAAAACAGTTAAAGATAATCCCAAAGTAAAATTTGTAGTAATGTAATAAAGTCAAACAAGTATGTTTTTAAATAAAATATAGACTTCAAAGATAATATTGTATCTGACTTTGAAAAAGTGGAAATAGAATAAAAAAAACTACATTAATTTAAATGAAAATAATAAAAGACAGATTAATGAACATCTGAAAAGTGAATACAGTATTAAGCAAAGCTATTAAGTAAGAGCATTATTTATTTATTTTTTACTTTTGGAACAGATGAGGAAAGTTACTTTTAAAAGTGGTATCAGAAAGTAGCCTAAACAATATTTATGATGTACATGAAGATATTTCAGTTGTAAGGATGGTACAGACAACTCCAACTCTTTTCTCTCTGTAGCCAGTCGGTTGTCATTGACTGCTGGTTGTAACTGACTTCAGTTAAAAGAAAACAATCCTCATAACCTTGTTAAAAGATGGTTTATTATAAAATGAAACATTCAAATTAAAAGACACATTTTCAGACTTATTTAACTTGAATAACAACTATATTTAACTGTTATGGAAAAAAAGGAATATTTAGGATAAGCTTTTTACTTTAGAAGTCTAAGTAACTCCTATCAGTACACACTATGTTCTCCAGAATATATCTAGATGATATATTTTTAATAGAGATAATTCTAGATATTTTATAATTTATTTCTTTAAATGAATTTGTTTTTTCAGTTTTGCCATATTAATTCTTAAATCATGTGATTAGTAATTGTCAAACATTCTTGCAGCTTCCCTCACTTGTTTTGTACTTTTTGCATGACATTTAATTTTGTTGCTTTGCCTAATGGACAGAAACAAAAATCAACTTCTAATAATAATTACTTTGTCATTCATTAAATATTCCATTGATACTTGAATTGAATATTCCATTGATACTTTAAATTAAATATTCCATTGATAATTTCCAAATTGAATATTCCCTTTGATGCTTCGTGGTATTGAAATTGGACATTTAAAAAAATTTCAATGTTGTCTGCTATTTTTTTTGTGTTAAGTTTTCAGCAGCAACAACAGAAAACACAACATTTTTCCTGAAATATTTTCTGTCCATTGTGTGAAATTGAAATCTTGGATATTCCAAACTTATGGTCATTGATTGTGTGTTGCATGAACTATTGTACAGTGATGAAAATGTTTCTGAGTTTATAGAGAAAAAAGAATTGTTAATACTTACTGTGATAATTTGATGTAGTTATGTACATAATGTTTTACTTGAAGTTACTGCCAAAAATCTCTTTTTATACATTTTTTTATTTTGTTTATTTTGCTTACATTTTTTAATAAAGGCAGAGCAAGCATTATTTTTGGGCATGGCAGACTTAATTATTTTTTATCCCATTGATGCATGCAGAAATTATTTTGATTTTCATGCATTAGAAAGCACCCTACCCCCAATTTACGACAAAAGAAAACAATGAAATAGGAAAAGACACTGTAATAACTGTTATTTGATGAAAAGAATATTTTAAAATTTTAAAATTAATAAAATATCAAATTTCCATTTTTTTTAATACATACTGAACAACTATGCTACTTTTGCTGTCATTATTGTATAAGTTTGATAAACTAATTGATGCTTAAAATTACTCATATTCAGTAGCATAAATTATAAACAGCTGTTTCATATAATCTTCATCTGTATATAAACATAAAAATTTACAATAATAATGTTACATTTTTTTTGACTAAAAACATATATCATTCACTAATTAACCAGCAATAATTTACTGTTACAACTTCAGTCCTATGTGTATATTATATATTCATATTTATATCTTTAGACTGCAAAAGATTAATTTAATGGTGAAATATAACTTCTTATTATTAAATAAAACATTTAAACACCAAAAAAAAGATAATAATGTATAAAACAGTATTGTTACTTCGAAAATTAGCAAAGAGCATAATAATTTTGTAAGAACCACCAGGAAAAATTATGTTTAAATGATAATCACTATTTGTAGTCTCTTATTCCCCTCCCCCTTTGCAGCATTTATAACTGTCTTGTTCAACTTTTAGTAGATGCCAAACCATGTTTTTTTTCTCTAAGGACAGGAATAAACTGAGACTAAAAAAAAAATCTGAAATAAAAATGAAAGTAGCTATTTTTCACAATCATCCAAAAGTTAGTTAATCACTGCAGTGAAGAATACTGTATTAATATTACAATTTATGTTATCATTGTTACATGGTTCAATACATAACTTTTTAGTTGTTTTGTTTTAAAATTATCCATTTTGTTTCCATACACTGGCATGCCTCTCTCTCTATTTTATGTATACTGTAAGGTGTTTTTTTTATGCAAATGGTAAGTTATGTGTTTTTTTGGATTGAAATAATTATTTTTGGGATAAAATATTTTACTTTTATTTTGGGATGATCTTGTAAAAACAGAAATTCAAGAAACACTCGCTATTTACAGCAGCTGTATAATTGAATCATAAGCACTGGATCAGTAAAGTCCCCTTTGTATTTTGCAGATAGAAACAGTTCTTTTATTTTACATACAATATACAGATATTGAATTTTAAAAAATTTGATTCGTGATTATAAAATTATCACAATGCATTAAAACTACTTAAAATATTTCATAAATATGATTTAGAACTATAAAGATTTTATTTATAGTCACAAAAAAATTATTCGGTATTTAGCTATAATTAGAGAATAAATAAGTTAGGTGAGAACTTAAATTAAGCATAAAATATAATAAATAATCTATCAAGATTCTGTGGTGCGAAGTATTATCAACAGTAACAGAGTCATTTTATTGTAATTTTTAGGGTCGCATGATTATTAATTTAATGGATAATGGTTAAATACAACTATGTTTGAAGCTTTTATTGTGAAATTTAAAGGAAAGTTTTGAAATGTCTAACTTTGGAAGCTATGCGAATTGAGAAAATTTGGGAATGTATCCCCTTTTTTTACAAGAAAGTTATAGTTTTATGCGCCAAGTTGTGGAACATATCTCCAGCATAAAAAAGACCTTACAGTATATATTTATATGTATAAAAAGTTGTAGCTGTGAGCAGTTATATTTTTGTCATGCTTACTATATTAATTTGAAATGTATGTGTTCAGTGTATATACAAAATAAGAATTTTTAAAATTTTAATCTTGTTTAAGCCTTTTTGGCTGAATCTTTTTTAACAGCATATTGTTTCCATAACTGTGTGTGAAACTATATTTTATTAATCTAAAATCAACTATTTTTGTATAATGCCAAGTTAAAGTAAAAAAAATGCCAAACTTTTGAAACATACAAGAAGGCCAGTTTTAAAACAGGAGTAGATAAGTTGACTAGTTTCATAATAAATAGCATGAATATACTAATTATGTGTATTTTTATAAAAGGATTTTTTTTTCTTTCATAAATAATTAATGTTAATTTTATAATGACAGCTTTATTTGACAGGTTTTCTACTTTAAGAATATTATTCATTAAAAAAACATACTTTCTTTATTGGCTGTTGTGCTATTTATGGATAAAATGGCTGTATCAATCTGTCAGGGTAATACATTAAAATGGTACAAAAAGAATATTTCTAAAATAAATAACATATTTTTGCCAATTTTTCATCCCATTCAAAATTTTCTTTTAGAACGAATTTATAAACTTTTCTTATTTTTTTTTTTAGACAATTTGCATTTAAAACATTTCTTAGATTTTATTTCTGTTGACAGAAATGAAAGGAAAAAATGTATATTTATTTATTAAATGTATATTATTACTATTGCATCGTCTTTGGTTTTTATTTTTCATGTCTGTTTCAGTGTTTAAATTTGACTGTAATGCATGAAATTATTTTAAAAAAATGAAGCCATTCATAAAAAAATCTCAGACTTTTGTTGGGAAGAAAAAGTCAATATTTAGTTGGTTTTGAGGTGAAGGCTTAAAAAAAAAAATTGTAAAGTACGCTGTTAAATTTTTGGATTCATGATAAGTAAGGCATAACATCCATTTAAACAATTAATAATCAATATCATTGGATATGTATGAATTAAACACCACCACCCCTTCCTATAATACAGATTAATACAAACTATAACACACCTATAACATATTGACAAATCATGCCTGGCAGTTGAATTTCTAAAATTCATAGTGTAATTAATTTGTTTAGATGAAAATAAAATAAAAAAAAAAATAAACATAATTTCTTTTTTTATTTATCTATTATTGGTTGAATATTAAAGACACATGAAATTAATTTTTGAACTTAAAAAAAAATGTTTTTTTTTTAAACCTTCCTACACTTACATGCAATAATTGATGTTAGTCAAATTTGCTTATTAGAAAAATTGCAGCCTTTATATTGGATAAAACGTGTTCACATTTCCATAGTATTTTTCAATTTTTTTTTTTTATTAACACCTTTTTAACCAAGTTCACCAACTCTTTAAATTTAATTTGATATGCACTCACCTATAGTTTGTCTGGTAGAGAACATGTTAAAAAAAAATATGTTTGTTCCCTTTTGTTTCAAAGTCCTGAAAAATTCTGACTTATTTGAAATATTTCATTTTCCCCTTTTGTTTTTGAGTTAAATGTAAAATTGTTATTATGGATTATTGTCATAAATAATGACTTGTCTGTTTTGTGATCTTGAGAGATGTTTATTAATAATGATTTACCTTATTTTATCTTCTATCTGAACACAGGTAATATAATAGTTCCAGCCTTCATAAACTCATCAAAGGTAATGGGGATTTTTTAAAGATGTCAAATCAAATCTTAAAAAATAGTTATTTATTATAAAGCCACTCTTCTGAAGCTTAAGTCTATATTAAAACAAATTATTTGATTTGCTGCACTAGACATTTTGTTTTTGGAAAACCTTTATTTCATTTTTGGAAAAGTCAACAAAACCTGTAAATATTTATAAATGATTGACATTAATGATGTAGCTGAAAAAAACATGTGGTCAGAGCACACAAAATAAACTGTCTTTATATATGGTTGCATTTCTTTTCTACTGTATAGTCTATCTAACCCAGCCCGGTCTTGACTGGATGATGAGAAAAACTCTGATGTTAGCTACATGTGCTGCAAGTGGCCAAAATTTTTTTTGGTTTATCATTGTTAATTTATATTTTATTTAATATGCTGAAACACAAATCTTTTTGACACTTAGTCTTCTCACAGTGCTAGGGCTGAGGTCAAACACTAAACTGCTATCTCTAACGTATTTCAACCTTTGATCCATGTCAGACTGTTTATATAGGATGGGGGTGGAAGAACTAGTTTTGTACCAATCAGATGGTGGACATTTCATCATTACCTTCATTGTTTGATCTAATTAGTTTAGCCACCATATTTATTTGCTTCTGTTGCATACAACAATTCTACAACAACATTATTTAGAACTACTTTGTACATTTCCAATTGTAAGAAATTAAAATATTTATGACAACATCCAATCTGGTTACTATGTTGTTATCAATAAGATCAAACCTAAGTATATGGATTGAAGCATTTTTCTATGAGACATTTCTTATAGAAAGTTGTAGACAATATTTTATCTCTTTGATACATGCCCACTACTAATAACCCATGTTTAAATTCTGATTGATTGCTGAGCCTTGAATATTTCATTTTCAGAATATTCCTCATACAGAAATGTTGGATGATGTAGCAAATAGAACAAATATAAGTCCTAGCCATAGCAGGTCAGATGTGTTCTGGTATTATACAGATCTTTGTTGTATCATGCATTTTGAAACCTAGATGTGTGTGTATAAATCATCATAACGTTGTTTAAGAATTGGAATAACTTACAAACATAGATATATTGTAGTTTAAATTTTTATAATGACTCTATCTAGTAGTGTAATTACCTGTATTAAGTGAAGTTTGTCGGTGCATATCTGATGTAGTTTATCCCATTTAGTCCTCAGCTGTATTCTAGTCACATGACATCACAAAAACAACAGAACCCCACCGGACAGGGTACTAGAAGTACAAAGGTAGTACACCTGCAGGATGCGCCAAGTTTGTTGCAGATGACAGATCATTTCAAACAACAAGACACCAGTTATGAAAGTAGCTTCAGTTCTTCTAGTAACATGTACAATGTTAGCTCTCAAAGAACGTCTCATTATCAAAGTGCTGACCAGCTCAAGTCCCCGGCGACCTCTGAGCCAGGGCACATCTATTCCACAATATCCACTAATGAAAGCAGCCTAGGCTTAACTAAACACAAATCTGGTGAGGAGCCATTCCTTAGGGCAGCACCTAATTCTTCTGGAAGCTATTTGCACTATGGTAGTCTGGACAGAAAGCGGCAAAACTATCGTCAGGATGCTCTCTGTGATCTGTCACCTCTAGGATACAGGTCACACAACGTAGGTTATACTGAACGCAGAAATGATTCACCTAACACAGGTGGCTACAAAGACACAAGTAGCCCATCACACAATCCAGAAGATCACAAAAGGCATCTTCAAGACCAACACGTTCCACACCCAGCATACAAAGAAGATCCTCACCATAAATCTGTTTCCAGCAACTTGTCATTTAATGCTGTTCGCTGCTACAGCCCTCGCATGTATGAGGGTGCATCGGGTAGGGCTTACCATGACATTGATGTCACTCACATACATTCTAAAGAAACCCATGAACACGGACTGTTAGCTGCTCACCACACAACTTCTCAGCCTGTATTTCATAGGACAGAGAGGAGTATTTCACCAGTGAAGCTTCACCATCAGGAAAATACATATCTCAGGCCACATCCACCCAGTGGGTTTGACTCTCACAATATGACTGGTGGTTCATATCAGAGAACTGTAGAATCATATATGCCAGTGCAGCCCTCGGAAACACACTTGTCTGGTCCATTGCCTGCCCACCACGCTGAAGTTCATTCACCTGGACATGTACATGTACCACATAATGAAACAAACCTGTCCATACATCACCACACAGATAAACACATACCAATTCAGCATGTGGATTCACATCTGCCAAGTCATTTACCACTACAGCATGGTGAATCTTCAGGTCACCAGTACACACACAAAGGGTCTCCATCGTCTCCACACAGCCCAGCCAGCTATGCCAGCAGTGCAGTGGTTACAGTCACTAGGCTGCAGCCTCACACGGAGCTCACAAAACCTTATGAGATTTCAGATTTCTATCGCTACAGTGAGAAACTGAGAAGGCAAAGAATAATAGATCAGTACCAGCGGCAGTTGATGGGAGTTGACAAAACGTCAAGGTCCTCATCCCCTCTGTCTGTTGACTCAGACGGCCATTCATCCCATTCCGACTCAACTTCCTCTAATCCAGTGTCACAATCTCCAAGTCACCACCAGTCAGTTCCCTTCAGTGGGCGACCTCCCTTGCATCCATACAGCAGATCTGCCTCTGCACCACTTCATTCTGTACTGCAGCCATCTCTCCATTCCATGCCTCCACACCCCAACCAGCCATTATCACCCGTTGGGCAGATAACTTCCTCTTCATCATCGTACAGTGTAAAGAGCCATGGGGCCGGCATGAACTATGCAATGCAGACCTCCAGTGTCAAAGTTCACCAGGTCCATACGGCCACCAAACACTCAGTTTACCAACCTCCACAGCCCATGACTTGCAACCCTGTGAGAAATCCCCCATACAAGAAACAGTAATCTCTATTCAGATATTCACAATTGTCATAGCCATTCAGTCTTCTGAGGACTTTATATTCTTCTGATAATTGCTAATGTTTATTTGCAGTAATGTAAACTGACTGACCTTGCCAGTATCAGACCATGACTTATTTAACTCAAACACAAAATGTACTTAATAATACAATGGGTAAAACTGGAAAAAATGTCAGTTTTTTAAAATAGTTTTAAATGAATAGCAGTCATTAAAATCATGTCAGAAACCTGCTGGTCATCCAAATGTTTTTATATCATGAAGTGTATATGCTAACATTATTGTTAAATTAACTGCATATATTTTTAAAGTGGTTTATGGTAATTTCCAAATGTAAAATCTGAATGTCATCTATATTCCATGACATAATTCAAATTTTTTTTACAATAGCAACAATTGTTACTCTGGAGATACAATACACAAATCATCTGCTTTTAGGATCATAAAGTGGAAACAATATAAATACATTATTTATCATATAATATGTCATCACTTTAAGCTGCACAATAGTTCACTTTAGATCTAAGATTAAAAGTTTATTAAACACTGAGTATGTTATTTGTAAAATGTGGAAACATGTTTGTTGTTCTCAAAAAACATTCTTTGGGTACACTATCTACATATCACAAGTTCAACTTGTAATGTAATGTTTGCTTGTAGTTGCTAGTCTAGTGTTTGTATGTATAGTTAATCTCCATCCATCTTTGATCACAGATTATTCTACAATGCACTCACCATATTTCACTGTGAGATGTGCCACTTTCTAGTCTCTGCTAACACTGGTCTGTTGTTATTTCCGATGCTCTCTTGCTTATATGTGCTTCAGTTGAGGTTCTTTGATCTTGTGAAACTAGATCTAAAAAGCTTTTCATCATTTGTACTGTTCAAATAATTAGTTATTATTGTATTTGGCCTTAATATTTTTCCGTTTAGAAGTTTACTGGAACTTTATAATATGAATCAGGGTAACTTTCTATGGTAAACTGACTTTGCTAAGTTTCAAACTGCTACATTGGTTGTTAGTTGAATTTCATTATGTCACCGCTGCACAAACAGTGTTTTTATTTAAGGATCACCATTGCTCTTTCTAATGTTCACTTCCGATCTACTTTAAAAATTGCCAAGACTTTGGTAAAATTAATAATGTGTTCATTTCAATTTTTAAATGGTAATTTATTATTAATAAAATTTCATTTAGTTTTGTTTTAGCAAGAAAAAAAGAATTTTTGATAAGTTTTTAGCTTATTTTAAATTTGTTACTTTGTTAGAATTTTAGCTTTTATTTGTACACATTGAACAAACTTAGGCTTATTTGAAGGTATGAACAGAATGAAAGAAATTCTTTATCATTTGAAGAGAGGGAGTTTTTTAATCATTTTAATTTGAGATACAATGCCATAAATGATGAGTTTAGGCTTTAAAACAAGTTTTATTTTGATTGTTAGTGTATTTCATGATCTACTTATAAATAAATGTGTTCATGTACTTATAAGGATACTTGCGAATGTTGTCACTAGAGATATTTGTAATGGTTTAAATTGACTGGGGAATACTAGAGACTTCCTTTTTGTGGACAGCATCAAAGTTTGATGTTAAAACTTAAATTTACCTTTAGGCTAAAATAAATCTTTTAAATTAAATTGTCATTTATGAAAGAGCAACACTTGTGTGTACATCTAATTGGAAACTGAGACAAACTGAGTCATACATTCTTTAATTTGTTGTAAATGACATATTTTCTACTTACGAGAAACATTTCCATTTAACATCCATAATTGAATGAACAAAATATCTGAATGTAGTGTTTGATGTTGGTAGTCTAGTACTTACATAAATCAACTTCTTGTGTTACTTCATTGATGAACCACACCAGATTTTTTAAAACCGTTTTTTCCAAAATATTTCATTTGTTTAAGAAATAGCCTGTCAAGTTAGCTATGTGTGTGTGTGTTTATGTATATAGATGAAGAGTGTCATACTTATAATTGTTGTTTTAGAAAAAGTCAAATAGTTTGACTATTGTATTTCCCACATATGCAAATATTATTCAGTCCGGTTTTTAAGTTATCAGTATTCCTATAAAATTGACCCACATTCAGCTACTGTTGTTCAAACTCAGGACTGTCTTATTTTTGTGTGAATGTAAGCAGTTTAACACTGAACCAATCGGTGGTAGAATACTTAGTTGCCATGACAACATTCAGAAATTTTGTTTGCACTGTGAAATGAATAATGTAATATGCAATGCCTTTTGTTGAAAATTAAATGATTGTTTTTTTTTCGTTTCATATTTCAAAATATTATTTTCTACTTACTGCATGTTGTGTACATTTTTTATGTTTGTACATTATTTTAGTGTGTACAATTTGAGTGTGTTCATTATTTTAATATGTACATTTTGTTTTGTCTGTACAAATGTGTAGTGTTTTTATTCACTATGAACATTTGTTTTGTCTGTGTGTTTATTGAGTGTGTGATGGTGTATTTTACATTTGTTTTGTCTGTGTGTTTATTGAGTGTGTGATGGTGTATTGTACATTTGTTTTGTCTGTGTGTATATTGAGTGTGTGATGGTGTATTGTACATTTGTTTTGTATGTGTGTTTGTTGAGTGTGTGATGGTGTATTGTACATTTGTTTTGTCAGTGTGTTTGTTGAGTGTGTAATGGTGTATTGTACATTTGTTTTGTATGTGTGTTTGTTGAGTGTGTGATGGTGTATTGTACATTTGTTTTGTCTGTGTGTTTGTTGAATGTGTGATGGTGTATTTTACATTTGTTTTGTCTGTGTGTTTATTGAGTGTGTGATGGTGTATTGTACATTTGTTTTGTCTGTGTGTATATTGAGTGTGTGATGGTGTATTGTACATTTGTTTTGTAGATACATTAGTTTAGTATGAATATTTACTTATTCGTTTTGTCTGTACATTTGTTTTGTCTGTACATGTGTTTTGTCTGTACATGTGTTTTGTCTGTACATTTGTTTTGTCTATACACGAGTTTTGTCTGTACATTTGTTTTGTCTGTACATTTGTTTTGTCTGTACATGTGTTTTGTCTGTACATTTGTTTTGTCTACATGTGTTTTGTCTGTACATTTGTTTTGTCTGTACATGTGTTTTGTCTGTACATTTGTTTTGTCTGTACATTTGTTTTGTCTGTACATTTGTTTTGTCTGTACATGTGTTTTGTCTGTACATTTGTTTTGTCTACATGTGTTTTGTCTGTACATGTGTTTTGTCTGTACATGTGTTTTGTCTGTACATTTGTTTTGTCTGTACATGTGTTTTGTCTGTACATGTGTTTTGTCTGTACATTTGTTTTGTCTACATGTGTTTTGTCTGTACATTTGTTTTGTCTGTACATGTGTTTTGTCTGTACATTTGTTTTGTCTGTACACGTGTTTTGTCTGTACATTTGTTTTGTCTGTACATGTGTTTTGTCTGTACATGTGTTTTGTCTGTACCTTTTTTTAGCGTATATATATGCTATGTAACTCTGTTTAATGAGTATTTTACAGTCTATATTTTCTAACACGCCAATGTCTGACAATGTGAAAGTTATATTTACCGCCGAGTTTGTTGTGGGAATATTTACAGTACATCTTGTGGGAGTATTTACAGTATATGTTGTGGGAGTGATATTTACTACCGTACTAGTTGTGGGAGTATTTACAGTAGGGAGCGACCGATATGCCTTTTTACCGATAGTCCGATACCGATATTTCCCCCAGCATCTTTACCGATACCGATATTTTCTTTTTAGGGGCTGTCCATTATTTATGTCAACAAATTTTTGGCGATTTTTACCTCCCCCCCTCCCCCTTGTCAACAACTTGTCAAACTTCCAGAGACCCCCCCCCCTATAAAATTACGTCAACATTTGATTACCCCCCCTCTAAAAAAAGGTGGCTTCCTAATGTTTATGTGGCAACATTAGTAGGAATATAGTTAGTTTAATTAAAATACTGAATGTTAAGCGAGTGTGTAACACAGAACTGCAAACGCTGCTTAATTTTCCTATTTATTAAGTAATTATATTAAATTTAAACTTTTCTTGACCTCCCCCCTCCCCCTTGTCAACAATTGTCAAAAATTTTCTGACCCCCCTCCCCCCTATTTTGTTGACGTAATTAATGGACAGCCCCTTAAGCAACAACAATGCCAAACACGTGTTATTCTCGTGCTGTATGACGTACGTCAACCTATGTTCACATATTTTGTAACACTTCGCCCACGCGTGTCTTGTTTACCCCCCCCCCCCCCAGATACCGATATTTTTTTTTAATCAACAACAATGCCAAACACGTGTTTTTCTCGTGTTACAGCTAATGACGTATGTCAACCCATGCTTACCCCTTCCCTGTCATATTTCGTGACACTTCGCCCACACGTAAGTCTTTCCCCCCCCTCCCCACCCCTAACTTCCCATCCCAACAAAAAATACACACAGATGTTCACTAATTGTATCATTCAAGGTCATACATTAGAATTAAGAAATGCCAATCCTATTGTTTCAAGGTCATATCTCTGATGTAGACGTGACAATTTCTGTGTACGGATTTTTTTTTTCTTTTTTTTTTTTAAATCTTGTCTGATCTGGTTATATAATTGGGTTATTTACTGATTTTTTTTTCTGCAACTCTGTTGTGAAAAAAAAAATGTATCGGCAGCCAAAAAACGGCCGGTGCGATAGTTAACCCATAGTGCCAATATCGGTTCGACTATCGGTCGCTCCCTACAACAATCGGCCGATCCGATATTAACCGATAGTGCCAATATCGGTCCGATACCGATCCGATTATCGGTCGCTCCCTAATTTACAGTACATGTTGTGGGAGTGATATTTACTACCGTACTAGTTGGAGTATTTACAGTACATGTTGTGGGAGTGATATTTACTACTGTACTAGTTGTGGGAGTATTTACAGTACATGTTGTGAGAGTGATATTTACTACCATACATAAAACCGCCATATTTGTGTCATCATTTCCCAACAAACATGGCAGGGTATGACCACCAACTACAGATCTCCAGAGTCCTCTGTATTATTGTATTAAATAGTAATGGGTTGTCTGTGCGATACATATATCGTGTTGGCAGAACAGTCAAACAGTGATTGAAGTCTAGTTTCTGTACGATACATATATCGTGTTGGCAGAACAGTCAAACAGTGATTGAAGTCTAGTTTCTGTACGATACATATATCGTGTTGGCAGAACAGTCAAACAGTGATTGAAATCTAGTTTCTGTACGATACATATATCGTGTTGGCAGAACAGTCAAACAGTGATTGAAGTCTAGTTTCTGTACGATACATTTATCGTGTAGGCAGAACAGTCAAACATTGATTATTAGATGATGTTACTACTACTGGCTGTATTACTAAATCGTTTCAATTAGCATTTAAAAATTCAATATGTATATAAAATATTCTTCGTTTTGCATAGAGCTAAAATTGAGATCGATTTTCAATAAAGTAAACATTCAAAATGTATTAAAGTACGTCTAAAAATGAATAAACACTAAGGGCGAAAGCTGAAAATAAATTGATTGTCTCAAAGAATGAGCTGCAGTGACCTCTTTCACACTCTGATTGTCAGGGGAGAGAATGTCTGTTTTATTCTTCCAGTATCAGACAAAGAACGATAATCTCACACTATCGTCTCCTGAACAGGATGACCTCTTACCATCAGGGGATAGAACTCTGTCGATTGGCAGCCATTTCAGCACACGAAGACATCAATGTAGATTTTTCTAGTCATCATATTTTCTAGCCATGCGAAATTCAAGCGTTCTATTGCTAAAGTTGTATTGAAAGAGTGCAATCTATTTTAGTTTTGTTAAAATTTCGATTAATTAATCGCACACTCACACCCCTCAACATTGAGACATACAAATACCACAACAACACACACTAACCCCTTATACACACACCTACACACTACACTTTCACAGCAATAATACAGCACTCAACATTGAGACATACAAATACCACAACAACACACACTTACCCCTTATACACACACCTACACACTACACTTTCACAGCAATAATACAGCACTCAACATTGAGACATACAAATACCACAACACACGCTAACCCCTTATACACACCTACACACTACACTTTCACAGCAATAATACAGCACTCAACATTGAGACATACCAATACCACAACAACACACACTAACCCCTTATACACACACCTACACACTACACTTTCACAGCAATAATACAGCACTCACACAGCAATCACCACATTCACAAACAACACACGTAAAAAATTACACTCTCACACAACACACAACAATCACACACAACAGTAACATATAAAAAAATACATATAGCGATCATACACAACAGTCATACCACACAACAGTCACACACCACTGACACACCAAGTACTTACAACTCTCTCTCTCACACACGCACTACGTAATTACAACACTCTCACAACACACACCTAGCACCTACAACACTCACACACACCACGTACCTACAACACTCTCACATGCCAAGATGTTAGTTCAGTATGAGGGTGGTATAACTGGTTGGTGAAGTGCTCACCTCACGCTGTATTACTAATTGACGAGCTCATTGGTGACATTTTATTGTGTAGTTTAATTGGACTGGTCAGGCACTCCTGGATAGTAGCGGGCTTTAGCCATGAAGTCTACCCGCTGAGATTGTGCTAGTTTGTTTACTGACTTGGAACCTCGAAGCAATATAGGGAACACTGAAGCAATCGAATTTTTGTTCCTCGAGCAGATGCATTGCGTAGATAAAGCATGTATTGTAAACATATGTCCCACACAATATAAAATTTTAGAGAAAGTAAATCCTCAATTTGAATGTATTTTTCCGAAAGCAGCCATATTTTCTTTATGGCACTATTGTGTATCAATATTAATTGACACACTATGAGACACATAAGAAAGCCAAGAACAAAAATGGTGGCATTTGTGTCCTATAAATTCAGATAGACCGAAGTATTTTTGGATGTAGTTGAAGAGTATCCCTTGAAATTATGACCGGTCAGCATCAGAATAACCACAAAAGAAAACGCGGGAACTGTCTGCCATGTTAGCTCACAATTATATATGCTGCGTGACCTAGTTATTTCTTCGTTTCATTTTCTGACGCTGAAACTACAATTGAATGAATAAATATGTACGCAAGCCCATTAGCCTAAAGTTTCGATATTTTAATTTATTTAGTTTAGACTTACACTCTCAAAATTCTTTAATGATCAGTACTATTGTAAATATAAATAGATTATGTAATAGAATAACAAAATAAAAAAAAAACTGTTTCATAAGAAACCGCACAAAACTCTGAAAAGCTAAAAAAAAAAGAACAATAAAACCATTATATGGCTAATCAATGACCCAAAGGGTGTTCCGTAATCTTTGACAGTTTTATGACGCGGAATCATGTATCACATTAGCTCCGCGGCTCTCAACAGTGATCCGCGTACCCCAAGGGGTGCTGGGAGGGGCTCATGCAGGGGTAGAGGGGCTCATGCAGGGGTGCTGGGAGGGGCTCATGCAGGGTTTTAGGGGCTCATGCAGGGGTAGAGGGGCTCATGCAGGGGTACTGGGAGGGACTCATGCAGGGGTGGAGGGGCTCATGCAGGGGTACTGGGAGGAGCTCATGCAGGGGTAGAGGGGCTCATGCAGGGGTAGAGGAGCTCATGCAGGGGTAGAGGGGCTCATGCAGGGGTAGAGGGGCTCATGCAGGGGTACTGGGAGGGGCTCATGCAGGGGTAGAGGGGCTCATGCAGGGGTACTGGGAGGGGCTCATGCAGGGGTACTGGGAGGGGCTCATGCAGGGGTACTGGGAGGGGCCTGCATGCAGGGGTACTGGGAGGGGCTCATGCAGGGGTAGAGGGGCTCATGCAGAGGTGCTGGGAGGGGCTCATGCAGGGGTAGAGGGGCTCATGCAGGGGTAGAGGGGCTCATGCAGAGGTGCTGGGAGGGGCTCATGCAGAGGTACTGGGAGGGGCTCATGCAGGGGTGCTGGGAGGGGCTCATGCAGGGGTAGAGGGGCTCATGCAGGGGTAGAGGGGCTCATGCAGGGGTGCTGGGAGGGCTCATGCAGGGGTAGAGGGGCTCATGCACGGGTAGAGGGGCTCATGCAGAGGTACTGGGAGGGGCTCATGCAGCAGTGCTGGGAGGGGCTCATGCAGGGGTGCTGGGAGGGGCTCATGCAGGGGTAGAGGGGCTCATGCAGAGGTGCTGGGAGGGGCTCATGCAGGGGTAGAGGGGCTCATGCAGAGGTACTGGGAGGGGCTCATGCAGAGGTACTGGGAGGGGCTCATGCAGGGGTAGAGGGGCTCATGCAGAGGTGCTGGGAGGGGCTCATGCAGAGGTACTGGGAGGGGCTCATGCAGGGGTGCTGGGAGGGGCTCATGCAGGGGTAGAGGGGCTCATGCAGGGGTAGAGGGGCTCATGCAGGGGTGCTGGGAGGGCTCATGCAGGGGTAGAGGGGCTCATGCAGGGGTAGAGGGGCTCATGCAGGGGTAGAGTGGCTCATGCAGGGGTGCTGGGAGGGGCTCATGCAGGGGTACTGGGAGGGGCTCATGCATGGGTACTGGGAGGGGCTCATGCACGGGTAGAGGGGCTCATGCAGAGGTACTGGGAGGGGCTCATGCAGGAGTGCTGGGAGGGGCTCATGCAGGGGTGCTGGGAGGAGCTCATGCAGGGGTAGAGGGGCTCATGCAGAGGTGCTGGGAGGGGCTCATGCAGGGGTAGAGGGGCTCATGCAGAGGTACTGGGAGGGGCTCATGCAGAGGTACTGGGAGGGGGCTCATGCAGGGGTAGAGGGGCTCATGCAGAGGTGCTGGGAGGGGCTCATGCAGAGGTACTGGGAGGGGCTCATGCAGGGGTGCTGGGAGGGGCTCATGCAGGGGTAGAGGGGCTCATGCAGGGGTAGAGGGGCTCATGCAGGGGTACTGGGAGGGGCTCATGCAGGGGTACTGGGAGGGGCTCATGCAGGGGTAGAGGGGCTCATGCAGGGGTACTGGGATGGGCTCATGCAGGGGTACTGGGAGGGGCTCATGCAGGGGTACTGGGAGGGGCTCATGCAGGGGTACTGGGAGGGGCTCATGCAGGGGTAGAGGGGCTCATGCAGAGGTACTGGGAGGGGCTCATGCAGGGGTAGAGGGGCTCATGCAGAGGTACTGGGAGGGGCTCATGCAGGGGTACTGGGAGGGGCACTGGGAGGGGCTCATGCAGGGGTACGCAGCGACACATGATTTTCGTTTAAAACAACCATGATGTTCTACTGTACCGACAAACAACCATGATGTTCTACTGTACCGACAAACAATCAGGATGTTCTACTGTACCGACAAACAACCATGATGGTCTACTGTACCGACAAACAACCATTAGAAAAACTATCATGTTAGGGGGACCGGCGGACACATTTCGCACCCTTTGGGGTACAGTCGCAAAAATAGAACGAGAGCCACGGTCGTAGCACATATGTGATAAAAATGCCATGCGTGGTGGTAAGGTAAAGCAATACTTACGTGAGGGTGAAGTGTAGCAAAATGTGACAGGGACAGAGGATGAAAGATGAATGTTTGACTTTGTTGCTAATAAACAAAAACAACTTATATCATTTGAATCGATTGATACATGTCAATAAACTGGTCTAAATGATTAATTCAATAGACAGATATGATAATGATTAATAGATCTGTTGAAATTAAATATAACGCTTTCGTAAATAAAAATGACTTGTTTATTATACTAATGTTTTGATAGAATAAAATGACACATTTGTTTGAATACTAATTGAATGCTAAAAAAGTTTGTGCCGGTTAAATTAATTTGAGATTAAAATTGTTAATTATGAGTCATTTTCTTAATCGATCAGCAGCTCATATATATGTGTGTGTGTGTGAGAGAGAGAGAGAGAGTTTGTGTGTGTGTATGTGTGTGTGTGTCATTACGTTGTCTGTATTTCATATCGTCAATCGTTGAGTCTATTTGTTAGTCAATTTTGTGTGTGTCTGTTTTTTTTAATTTGTTATTGTGTTTGTGAGTGTAACTGCTGACATAAACAAGAATTATTATAAATGAATACATGTATTTATTTATTCTTAATATAGTATTCAAAATTCTAAATCTGTGACTGCATCCGTTTTGGTCAAAACTTTGTGGCCATTCCTTTCTTTTGTAAACAAAAATGGCTGAATGCTTATTAATCCTAAACGTACACCTACGGACCACTGGTTATGAATACAAACAAGCCATAATCAACAGTTGATTTTCTTTTCTGTTACTTTTTATTGAAACTATGACGTCAGGAATCGGAATCGAAAGTTTAGGGAGGAATCGGTATAGAATCGGCATCGTTTAAATTATTGGCATCGTCCCATCCTTAGTTAACATGTATGTTAACAATAAAAAACAAGGTAAAAAGTACTTTGAGGACTATTGATGCCACATCATGCAGTCTCTGCAATGCTGTACTGAAGGCAAGTGTTGTTTATGGTTTATTCTAAATTTATTGAAGGTCCTAATCTGAGCCAAGGGCGTCGGGGACATTTGTTTGATGCAGGCCCGTAGCCAGGTCAAAGTAAGCAGGGGGGCACCAATACCCAGCAAGGGGGCTCCTTCTCATTTTAGTTACTTTTACTCTATTTTTTTTTTGTCCCCGTTTTGTCTGTCTGTCTGTCATCACCCTAGATCTCAACAACCATAAGTCCTAGACCCATGATGTATATATCATTTTGTAGGTCTTGGCCTGCCAAGAAATAACTTTTTTCCATTTCCCGATCTGACCTCTCAGGGCCGTAAAAGGGGCCTTATAAAGTACCGTTTTTTACTATATAAGCTATATTAATAATGGAGCGCCTTATATCTCAGCAACCATAAGTCCTAGACCCATGATGTATATATCATTGTGTAGGTCTTGGCCTGCCATGTGTACATCAAAAGTTCATTTCGCGATAGGACCTCTGAGGGCCGGGCTTCAGGGCTCCTAAGGGGCTTATATATTATATATACACCTTGTACGTTCAATAACCCATTCATTTGGTGCGAAATACTGCAGCACGTAGTTTCACCAAGATTTATTAAGAAACTCATCAAATGAAATAGTAAGCTTGTGTTCTGAGTTTAATTGAAAGTATCAGAGCTATGCAACAATTGACGGAGTCTTCGGACGATTAAATGACTATAATTTCAAATGTTTTCAATTATGAGTCCTATTTCAGTAACCACAAACCACTTGTAGTTAGATTTAAGAGACAATAATTTTTTTTCAAAATATAGAAACGTCTTTATAATTTTTTTTTTTACAGATATATGCATTACACAATTGAATTTATAAACATTTCCAAAATTTACAAATATTTACTGAAAGCTAACAAACGTACTGATACATAACACGAAAATGCGCTAACACGTCCTGTGTCCAGAATGGAACAGGCTTAATTGCTTGTTTCCTTTTTCTTCTTTTTTAAGCGGGGGGGGGGCACGCCACACCTAGCGGGGGGGGGCACGGCCCCCCAGTGCCCCCCCCTTGGATACGGGGCTGGTTTGATGAGGCTTCCCCATCAAACTTCTTGAGAGAGGGGCCTGCAATTTATTAGCGATACCATCGAATGAAGGAAAGGGTTATGTAGCGATATAATCGAATGAAGGCAAGGGTTATTAAGCGATACCATCGAATGAAGGCGAGGGCTATGTAGCGATACCATCGAATGAAGGCAAAGGCCATGTAGCGATACCACTGAATGAAGGCAAGGGTTATGTAACGATACCATTGAATGAAGTCAAGGGCCATGTAGCGATACCATTGAATGA
The DNA here is from genome assembly GCA_021962125.1 of Bulinus truncatus. Taxonomy (NCBI): domain Eukaryota; kingdom Metazoa; phylum Mollusca; class Gastropoda; family Planorbidae; genus Bulinus; species Bulinus truncatus. Next base: position 6,100,482 of record JAGDYQ010000046.1, on the reverse strand, counting down.
AGTCAAGGGCCATGTAGCGATACCACTGAATGAAGGCAAGGGCCATGTTAGGATACCACTGAATGAAGTCAATGGCCATGTAGCGGTACCATCGAATGAAGGCAAGGGCCATGTAGCGATATCATCAAATGAAGTCAAGGGCCATGTAGCGATACCATCAAATGAAGGCAAGGGCCATGTAGCGATACCATCGAATGAAGGAAAGGGCCATGTAGCGATACCATCGAATGAAGGCAAGGGCCATGTAGCGATACCACTGAATGAAGGCAAGGGCCATGTCTACTGCTAAAGTAATTGTAAATATAAATTTAAAAACAATACGTTGTGACAGTGGAGTGAGACTCACGAGAACTAAGACAAATAGAAATGAAGTGTATCGCGTTGTAGTAGAAGTCTTACATTTAATAAATTATGAGTAGAATCAATTACGTTAATGTAACGGAAGAAGAGAAAACATGGAAAACCTGGAATTGATATTTAAAAGTAGGACATGATATTTTCATAACTTGGAGGAGATGGCCGGAGGGGGGTGGAGAGAGAGAGAGAGAGAGAGAGAGAGAAAGAGAGAGAGAGAGAGAGAGAGAGAGAGAGAGAGAGAGAGAGAGAGAAAGAGAGAGAGAGAGAGAGGAGGGGATTAAATCATAATAACTGAAAAAGTTTGTTGATATATATATCTATGTATATTACATTATAATCAAAATGCTCATAAATAATAATTCACATAGTTGTGAACACATTTATTTTCAGAACAAACACAGGGCTGAAATTTCCATGAGAATATTTCCTTGTTTATGATTGTCTCCCTTTGATACCGAGTGTCACCAGCAGTGGTCTCCCGTCCCACGCACTTGGCCAACAACTCTGTGGTGGAGGAGGGCGCGAGTCATTTCACGGCCACTGTAGGGGAGATAAGGAAAAAAAATATTCATGAATGGATTTGAGTAAAATGTAATAAACAACCGAAGTAAGTGTTGATTTGATTTGTTTATGAAGTACAAATGTAGAATGTGACTGGATGTGTACTGTGTCGTCATACATCTGTGGAGAAACAAACAATGGTTATGTCATTTTAGTCTTCAATGGGTACGACATGTTTACTTTTTCATAAGCAATTCTGTTGTTATCAACATACTATGCAGCCAGATATAAAGAAGAAATTAAAATTATTTTTTTTAAAATGTATATTTATTAATTCTAATTACTTTGTAATTTTACATTTTAGTTTTGGTCTAAGTTTACATTTTTAGTTTTGGTCTCATTTTAAAATTTTAGTTTTGGTCTCAATTTACATCTTTAGTTTTGGTCTCAGTTTACATCTTTAGTTTTGGTCTCAATTTACATTTTTAGTTTTGGTCTCAGTTTACATCTTTAGTTCTGGACTCAGTTTTAACAATGACAGGAAACAAAAAGAAAGTTATAAACATTTTTGTGATTTTTCAGTTATTGAAATTTAAGTTGTGCAATCAACCACTTGGTATATCTCGTTTTACGATTATTAGTTTAATTGAATCACTTTACAAAGTTGCCGATTTAAAACCATTTTAAAACTTGTAGTGTACCTATTGTAATATCTCTCTTGTAGCGTTTCTCTTGTAGTGTGTCTATTGTATCTCATATAGTAAATCTCTTGTAGACTAGTCATGTATATTATTTTTTTTATAAAAAATACAAATAATACAAATCTAGAATAAAAAGCTTATATTTGATACATTAAAAAAAAACTGCATTTTTAAACCTATAGTTATTTTTTTGGCACATTAAACATGGGGAATAAAAGGAAACCATCTCATAATGGCATGTGTTCAATTAGAGACCATCTCATAATGGCATGTGTTATATTAGAGAACCATCTCATAATGGCATGTGTTATATTAGAGAACCATCTCATAATGGCATGTGTTCAATTAGAGAACCATCTCATAATGACATGTGTTCAATTAGAGACCATCTCATAATGGCATGTGTTTAATTAGAGAACCATCTCATAAAGACATGTGTTTAATTAGAAAACCATCTCATAATGGCACGTGTTCAATTAGAGACCATCTCATAATGATATGTGTTCAATTAGAGAACCATCTCATAATGACATGTGTTCAATTAGAGACCATCTCATAATGGCATGTGTTCAATTATAGAACCATCTCATAATGGCATGTGTTTAATTAGAGAACCATCTCATAATGGCATGTGTTCAATTAGATAACCATCTCATAATGGCATGTGTTCAATTATAGAACCATCTCATAATGGCATGTGTTTAATTAGAGAACCATCTCATAATGGCATGTGTTCAATTAGAGAACCATCTCATAATGACATGTGTTCAATTAGAGAACCATCTCATAATGGCATGTGTTCAATTAGAGAACCATCTCATAATGACATGTGTTCAATTAGAGAACCATCTCATAATGACATGTGTTCAATTAGAGAACCATCTCATAATGGCATGTGTTCAATTAGAGAACCATCTCATAATGGCACGTGTTCAATTAGAGAACCATCTCATAATGGCATGTGTTCAATTATAGAACCATCCCATAATGGCACGTGTTTAATTAGAGAACCATCTCATAATGGCATGTGTTCAATTAGAGAACCATCTCATAATGGCATGTGTTCAATTAGAGAACCATCTCATAATGGCATGTGTTCAATTATAGAACCATCTCATAATGGCACGTGTTTAATTAGAGAATCATCTCATAATGGCATGTGTTCAATTAGAGAACCATCTCCTTCCTGGTCTGAGAGACATACCATGATCCACGGGGGATGGATCATAAGGGTTCTCTAGTCAGGAAAAAAAACCCATTACTTGCGAGGGTGGTGGTACTGTGGTCAATGAGGACTATCCGAGACCGCAGTATTCACAGCTGGTGGTGGTGACGGATGTGGTCGGCACACAACACCCTTCCACTCCGTCCCACTCAAGCACACCTGCGCAGCTTGCCATTTCCGGCTGAGGGTACAGGCACACTACACCCTCCCCTTTGTCGGAGTGGCAGGAAAAACCCCTTTCCTTGCCATTCTGGCCGACCGGCAGTACACACACCCTGCTGGTCTGGCCGGTTTGGGCAAGGATTAAAACCCATCTTTCTGCCATCCCTGCAGATGATAGCGGGCACACTCACCCCGCCGCTCTGTAGGCATGGCAGACGTGCATCAGCGCCGCCAACAATGTTGGTGTGGTAGGCACACTACACCCTACCATGCTGTCAATGGCGGCGTTAAATAAAAAAAAAAGTAAAATATAAAAAAAAAAAAAAAAAAAATATTTTGTGATCTCTCCTTCCTGGTCTGAGAGACATACCATGATCCACGGGGGATGGATCATAGGGGTTCTCTAGTCAGGAAAAAAAACCCATTACTTGCGAGGGTGGTGGTACTGTGGTCAATGAGGACTATCCGAGACCGCAGTATTCACAGCTGGCGGTGGTGACGGATGTGGTCGGCACACAACACCCTTCCACTCCGTCCCACTCAAGCACACCTGCGCAGCTTGCCATTTCCGGCTGAGGGTACAGACACACTACACCCTCCCCTTTGTCGGAGTGGCAGGAAAAACCCCTTTCCTTGCCATTCTGGCCGACCGGCAGTACACACACCCTGCTGGTCTGGCCGGTTTGGGCAAGGATTAAAACCCATCTTTCTGCCATCCCTGCAGATGATAGCGGGCACACTTACCCCGCCGCTCTGTAGGGATGGCAGACGTGCATCAGCGCCGCCAACAGTGCTGGTGTGGTAGGCACACTACACCCTACCACGCTAGCAATGGCGGCGTTAAAAAAAAATATTTTGGCATGAATTTGTGTTACCTCTCCTAAGATCGCTTAATTGCCCTTTGGTAATGATTGAGGCGGTCGAAAACAGTATTACATTGTGATTGCCATTTGGCATTCATGATCTTACCAGCCGTATGTTAGTGTACGGTGTTTTGTCACCTCGGCACTAAACATATGGCTGGTCCAATGTCATTTCTGGCAGCCATGTAGGAGACAATTCTTACTCGGCTGGCCAGTTGGTAGCCGGATCATGCATGTTAAGAAGAAAACAGTAAATATTTCTGCCATCTTTGAATTGTTTGTGCCGCCATCTTGGATGAATTGTTTATGCCGCCATGTTGGATGACAGACGGAAGTCGCGATGACAGACGGAAGTCGCGATGACAGACGGAAACCGGAACACATGATGTAAAATTTGTATTATAGAAGAATCACCATCTGACATACTAATACTTGATATCGTAACAGTCATTCTTACACTCTTGAAAGATGAGACATGGACTTAAAATATATAGACTGACATTATGTAATACAACTATCAGAATGTTTGGTTCTGTTATATCACTTGTTGTATCTATAGACTGACATTATGTAATACAACTATCAAAATGTTTGGTTTTGTTATATCACTTGTTGTATCTATAGACTGACATTATGTAATACAACTATCACAATGTTTGGTTTTGTTATATCACTTGTTGTATCTATAGACTGACATTATGTAATACAACTATCACAATGTTTGGTTATATCACTTGTTGTATCTATAGACTGACATTATGTAATACAACTATCACAATGTTTGGTTCTGTTATATCACTTGTTGTATCTATAGACTGACATTATGTAATACAACTATCAAAATGTTTGGTTTTGTTATATCACTTGTTGTATCTATAGACTGACATTATGTAATACAACTATCACAATGTTTGGTTATATCACTTGTTGTATCTATAGACTGACATTATGTAATACAACTATCACAATGTTTGGTTTTGTTATATCACTTGTTGTATCTATAGACTGACATTATGTAATACAACTATCACAATGTTTGGTTCTGTTATATCACTTGTTGTATCTATAGACTGACATTATGTAATACAACTATCACAATGTTTGGTTCTGTTATATCACTTGTTGTACCTATAGACTGACATTATGTAATACATCTATCACAATGTTTGGTTATATCACTTGTTGTATCTATAGACTGACATTATGTAATACAACTTTCACAATGTTTGGTTTTGTTATATCACTTGTTGTATCAATAGACTGACATTATGTGATACAACTTTCACAATGTTTGGTTTTGTTATATCACTTGTTGTATCATGTTGTATATCATGTTGTATATCATGTTGTATATAATGTTGTATATCATTTTGTATATCAAGTTGTATATCATTTTGTATATCATGCTGTATATTTCTTAATTAGCATTTCTATGTGGAACACAAGGTGAAATTAATTATAGACGTTTGTTTGAGAATGAATTTCATTGTAACTCAAGTCTTGAAAATATTTTTCTTTTCTCTATTTGTGATAGAATTCAATGATATATAGGTTAACTCATTTGACAGCCAGCGAGAGAAACTATACGTTCAATATAACTGTATGACTCATCTGTTGACATTTGTCAGTATTCAAATTTCACATCTTTTTTTGAAATAGGAAAAGACACACATATACATAAAGTATATAAGGAATTGAAACATATCTGTTTTAATTTAAATCTTATGTATTTCAGACGTGACAATATTGTTTGTTATTCACAAATGTAAGCAAGCAACATTTTAAGGGCTATCATACTGACTAGGGTCAAACAAATGTCACACATACTAGGGTCAAACAAACGGCATACTGACTAAGGTCAATCAAAAGTCTTATTGACTAGGATTAAACAAACTTCTTACAATCTGGGGAAAATAAAGCGCTATATATATTATATGGATCGTCAAAAATCATTATTCTACAAAAATAGTTCATCGTACATTTCAAATGACCAAACTATTACAATCTTTCCTTCCACTACATCTGTCGGTCATTATATAGTTTTCAATATTTTCATTCGTTAAAGAAGTTTTATGAATGAAATATAAGTGAGTTGAAAGTACATGAACGAATAAAGAATTCTAGTGCTGAGTATAAGTCAAGTATACAAATACTTAGTTTAAGTCAAGTATACAAATACTAAGTTTAAGTCAAGTATACAAATACTTAGTTTAAGTCAAGTATACAAATACTTAGTTTAAGTCAAGTATACAAATACTTAGTTTAAGTCAAGTATACAAATACTTAGTTTAAGTCAAATATACAAATACTTAGTTTAAGTCAAGTATACAAATACTTAGTTTAAGTCAAGTATACAAATACTTAGTTTAAGTCAAATATACAAATACTTAGTTTAAGTCAAGTATACAAATACTTAGTTTAAGTCAAATATACAAATACTTAGTTTAAGTCAAGTATACAAATACTTAGTTTAAGTCAAGTATACAAATACTTAGTTTAAGGCAAGCATCAACTATTTATCAAGCCAACTCAAAGTGTAGGCTGCCATCATTATCGCGTTATTAATAATAAACGTGTGCACATTTTACAAGCAATTATTTTGGTTGCTGAAAAGAAAATTGATTTATATAAGTATGTTCAGGGGCGGATTTGAGGGGAGGGGCAAGTTACCGCAAGTTTAGGTAAGATATCATTAAATAATCTACATATTTTTTGTTCTAAGACCGATTTTCAACAATGAAAACAGTTTTGGCTCCCCCCGTTGCTTTTGTTATTTAACATAAACTTTATTATTCAAACACATTTTGAAATATTTTTTTTTTATAAAATTTGCAAATTACTTTACAATCAAAAGGGTACATAATGACAGAATTAAAAAAATCAACTAGACCAGACAACGACCAACAACTGTAGCCATAGTTTGACTTCAATTAGACCAGACAACGACCGACAACTGTAGCCATAGTGTGACTTCAATTACACCAGACAACGACCAACAACTGTAGCCATAATGTGACTTCAATTACACCAGACAACGACCAACAACTGTAGCCATAGTGTGACTTCAATTACACCAGACAACGACCGACAACTGTAGCCATAGTGTGACTTCAATTATACCAGACAACGACCAACAACTGTAGCCATAGTGTGACTTCAATTACACCAGACAACGACCGACAACTGTAACCATAGTGTGACTTCAACTAGACCAGACAACGACCAACAACTGTAGCCATAGTGTGACTTTAACTAGACCAGACAACGACCAACAACTGTAGCCATAGTGTGACTTCAATTGCTTTTTGTTGGAGAATTAAAATAAATGTTTGTTTGATGGGTAGATATTTAAATGAATACAATTTTCGAAGTTGGTTTTACAGGTCGATATTAAGGTGACCCCTTTAGGGAGCTTAATATTCCTTTTGTAAGCTAAAAGCGTGGGCACCTTTCAGTCATTGTCTTCCATCTATATTCATTGTTAAATAAAAAACAAAATATACTGGAAGTTATACGTCATTGACTTTTATTGATCAGTTGTTAATTCAATTAAATAAAGCTAAAAATCAATTCGCACTTAGACATTTTTAGACATTATTACACAAAATAAACTATACAGAATGCACAACTATCACTAGTATCACTATTTCCGACTACCGCCATATTTTTTTTAATACTGTTAATTTATTGTAATACTGGATCATTGTTTATCGAACATTTCCAAATACCTGAATAAGTCGCTGAAAACAATATCATTAGTTTCACTAAGGATGTACCGATATTTTTATTAACACTCTGTCATTCAGTTTTTAATGTGGAATTTGTTTAAATTGATGAAGTTTTTTGCAGGATTCATTTTACATTTGTTTAAATTGGTGAAGTTTTTTTCAAGATTCATTTTATTATCAATAATTTAATAAATGGTTACATTTACACCAGAGATGAGCGGACAGCGGACGCGTCCGCTTGCGGACGCAGATCCGCAGACTTTTCCGAATCCGCGGACTGAGAGCGGACGCTTCGTATGGTTAAGTTGCGGACTCGCGGACTGACGCGGATCTTCTTTAGCGTTACCATAAAAAATTTCTAGTCATTTAAACAGCTACATTTCAGCAATGCGGACGCGCGGACTGACTGCAAACCAATGTTGTAAGATTCTGCGGACGCGGACGCGAATCATCGATAGAAATCCATGGACGGACGCGGACGCTAAATTTCAAGATCCGCACACCTCTGATTTACACACACATTATATACTTGCACATGTACAATTTATATTGGATTAAATTTGGTTTCAGGTTAAGTTACCATTTAGAAGACATAAACATTCGGTTTTTTCAAATAAAACAAAAAAAAACAAAAAAAAAACCCCGAAGTTTTGAGATAAAAAAAAAATCATAAGATTTAACAAAAAAAAAAAGGAAAAACGGAAGACTCTAGTAAAGCTTCCATACAGAAGTGGGGGGGGGGGAGGGGGGATATAGGAAATCACTGTAAGTGGAACACTGAGTTAAGTCCTTAGGGTGGAGAGGATGAGAGCGGGGGGGGGGGGGAGACAGTGAGCAATATTTTAAATTGACAACATCGGAGAACAGACAGGGATAGCGTCATAAGTTATTGTGATTCATATTGGACCAAGAAACATCGAATATTGGATGCGTCGCACAACAGACGGTATGCCACTACTACTGTGTCTGTCTCATAGAACAACATTGAAAAGATCTGAGAAAGTGTGAAGTCTATCAGCAAGCACACTGGTTAGCCGTGGAAAGTGTTCCATACTGCTAGAGTGGTTTTAGTGTAGCAATGTGTTGGGCAACGGTGTTCAGAATGATTTTAATGGTGTTGGAAGCCTTCATGAGAGATTTCTTTCGCTTTTCTCTTAAAAGTAACGGGACAAACTTCCGACGTGTAGCTTAAAATAGGAAAATAATAAACACCGTCTGTATTTGTATACACACCGTCTGTCTGCCTATGATACTGTATATCTGTCGTTGTGTCCGTCTGTATTTGTTTAAACACCGTCTGTCTGCCTATAATACTGTATATCTGTCGTTGTGTCCGTCTGTGTTTAAACACCGTCTGTCTGCCTATAATACTGTATATCTGTCGTTGTGTCCGTCTGTATTTGTTTAAACACCGTCTGTCTGCCTATAATACTGTACATCTGTCGTTGTGTCCGTCTGTATTTGTATACACACCGTCTGTCTGCCTATGATACTGTATATCTGTCGTTGTGTCCGTCTGTATTTGTTTCAACACCGTCTGTCTGCCTATGATAATAAAGATTCAAGACAGAGATTATATTCAGACCGACAGATAATAAGAAAATTGATCATTCCTTGGAGACGGTATCATGCATATAGTGTATAGATTCTGGTACCATGCATATAGTGTATAGATTCTGGTACCATGCATATATTGTATAGATTCTGGTACCATGCATATAGTGTATAGATTCTGGTACCATGCATATAGTGTGTAAATCTTTATGAGAAATATTTTGACAATTTTCTTGATTATTAAGGTAATTTCACTTCCTTTCTAAACCGCTGAATAATTATTTATCCTATGAATATTAGTTGAGATGTATTTGATGCTATTCAACGTTTTATAATAGTTTAAATGACCCCCCCCCCCGTTTAACATTGTTTCGTTTAGACTTGTCATTTATTAAACATTTCCCTCACATTCAGTTCGGTATGCATTTCCACATTTAAGGCAAAATCTCGACTTCAGCCAAAAAAAAAGGTTGAATTGTACACAGAGACATTTTGTGAGGAATTTTGATCTGCTGTGCAAACATCAAATTGTCGCCTGGGAGCCGAGAGTATAGAAAGTAGAAGATCAATAAACTATCAAGATGTTAATGTGTGAAGATAGACTGTAGTCTGAACAATGAAAGAACCGCAACTAAACGTTGTGTTTTGATAAACTTTTACTGATCCGAGGTTTATCTCTCTTGACAAAAAAAAAAATGAAATGACGTCACTAAGAAAGACTTCAATTCCAGCAGGCAAAATGCACTCTTATGGCAAACTCTGTTGATCCACGCGAAGTTGCCATCACACACACTTCAGATTTACAAATTGGCAACCATGTAACACATGTTTACACTATCATGCCATGTCAGTTGTTTGGTGTATGTTTGGTTTCCAACGTTTTATTAACGTCTGCATACGTATAACCATGGATATCTAGATATAACACCAGGATAGACAACCAAACAAAATTTCACTCTAGCCGTGTACGGTTTAGGCTGACGCAAGGGTTAAACAAAGTTGCACTATTATATACATGCTTGCTTGTTTTCGTTCGTCCATTGTTTATTCGGGTTTTATTTTGTGTTATTACTGTTGTTTTTCTAAAATTTCTCTTTTTCTCGGTAAAATTTACGTATAATAATTGTTTTGGTTTATAAATCTAATTTTAAATATAATAAATAACTAAGAAAATGGTCAATAAGTGTTCTGCATACGGATGCAAAAGTGGATATGACAGTGTTGAAAAAGCGGAAAGTAAAGGAGTTTCTTTTCATTCGTATCCATTAAACAATGAGGAATTATGTGAAAAATGGATTAGAGCTAATCCTCGACAAAATTTTCAGCATGGGAAATATTCAAAAATGTGTTCGCTCCATTTCTTGCCAAGTGATTTTGTTAGTGATGTAAAAGATACAAACATGTCTCGATCAAAGAAAAGATGTGAGTCCAATAAACCTGTTAGACCAAAAATTAAATTAAAAGAGGATGCAGTGCCAAGTATTTTTCAAAATGCACCATCATACTTATCAACTCCAAAGTACCGTAGAACAACAATGAAGTCTTCGTCATCAGCTCGACAAGAAGTTGTTGAAAATCAAATGATGGAGTTGGAAAACTTGTTTAATGAAAATGATGTCATAAACAAGTTATCTTTAGTTGATCTAAAAGAAAAATTAAGTAAAGAGAAAATACCTTCTGGATATCAACTCCATATTCAAAATGAATATTTATATATTTATTTGTTGGAATTTCAGAATAACATTTTGTTTATTAAATCATCAATTTCAATTTCAAAATCATTCGACATATCACTACATCACAAAGGAAAACAATTATCTGAATCATTTTCAAACGATATTTGTTCTTCCAATTTGGAAACAATGAGTCAGTTGTTGAATTTGCTTGCTCGTTTAAAATGTTTTGATGAAACTCCATTTCATGAAACCTTTGATGAGATCAAGCAAGAAGCAAAATCAAATTTGAAAAAAATGATGACTTTTTATGAAGATTCAAATCCTGTTTTTCAACAAATACAATTTCTTGTCGATCAGTTGAAATTGGTGGGGGTGAACAAACATGCGAGAACATACACACCACAAACCATTATTTGGTCATATCTGGTATATGCATCGGGCACTGAATCTTACTCTAAAATATTGGAAAGTGAAGTTTTGAACCTGCCTTTAATAAACACTTAAAAAAAACTAACAAGACGAGTAAATGAAAAAACAGGGCTTGATAACACAAGTTACCTCACACCTCGTGTTAGCACATTAAACCAGCTGGAAAGAATGTGCATAATCATAATCGATGAAATATATGTGGCCAAGCGTGTTGAATACTTTTCCGGCAAGTTTCATGGATTGACAGCTGAAGGCGAACAAGCTTCTACTCTTCTGTGTTTTATGGTTAAATCTCTTTGTCATAAATTTAGAGATATGGTAGCTCTCTACCCTATCCATAATTTGACTGCTGGCCAAATGCATCAATGTTACACAGAAGTGATGGAAATGGTGCACCGAGCAAAGGTTACTGTAATTGGCATTTCGGTTGACAATGCAGCTGTTAACAGAAAGTTTTATATTCAAGAACTTTGTAGAGGCACGATTAAACTATCTATTGAAAACAAATGGACTAATCAGCCAATGTTTTTAATTTTCGATGCAGTCCACAATTTAAAAAAATATATACAATAACTTTTTGAATCGACGATCCTTTGTCTTTCCGAAATTTTGCAACAATAACATTGCAGCACCTGATTCACCAGCCGATTTTCAGCACATTGAGGATCTTTACAACTTGGAGCTGAACATGGTTGTTAAAAAAGCATACAAGCTGAATGCGAAAGTACTGAATCCTACAAATATTGAGAAAATGTCTGTCAAACTCTCATCGTCAGTGTTTTGCGAATCGACTGTGAATGCTTTAAAATATTATGTGGAGCATGAAAATAAAGTTGAATGGAGTGCAACAGCTTGGTTTGTGGGTATTATCACCAAACTCTAGGAAGTTTTAAATGTAAAAACTTGTTCGAAGGGAAAAAGAAAAAGAAACTACCACATGGATCCAGTAAAATCTTCCTCTGATTGGAAAATAGAATTTCTCTTAGAATTTCGTGATTTCCTACACAGCTGGCAAAACGCAAAAACAAAAGGACTCAGTCGTGAGACTTATTAGGCTGTTGGTCAAACATGTTCTGCTCTTGCTAATTGTTGCAAATATTTGATGAGTGAGACAGACTTGAAATTCATCCTCCTTGGTCATCTGCAGTCGGACCCCATAGAGTTGAGATTTGGATGGTTGCGCCAAATGTCAGGGGGCAATTATTTTGTCTCACTTCGGCAAGTTGCAGATAGCAACACCAAGATAAAAAATGATGTCTCTGTTAAGTCATTCAAAATTGAATATTAGCGAGATCGATGATTTCATTGATGATGTTAAAAGCTTTCCAGCTGGTACGGATGAACATGTAAATGCAATTTTAGATTGTTTAAAAATTTCGGAAAGCCCTAAAGACGATGAAGCATCAACAATATATTATGTTGCAGGAGCAATTGCACATTCCATCATTCATCAGAATAAGTGTACCAGCTGTAGAGAAATATTAGTCGATGAAAAATTTAAAGACATTGACGAATTAAGATTGAAAAAGCTGGATGTTTTTTTGAACGATGTCAACAGAGGAGGGCTATTGAAGCCATCTGAGTACACCTTCTCTACTTGCCTACAAAATTGGAAAGTATTCAATTCATTGAAAAGATCAGCAAATAGTCTGAAACTATTCCTAGGACAAACAAATAAAAAAAAATGTTTGTTAATATTGTTGATAGAGTAACAATTGATGAGTCATTGCTGATTGAAGAAAATGTTTGTAATTTCAATCATAATTTAAAAGAACTTATTTCTGTTAAATTTTTTAATTGTTCGTCTAAAAATTATGTTAAGCAATTGAATGAAACGGTTCATGAAAAACCAATGAAAAAACGAAAAATAAATAAATTGACAAAATAAAGATTTTAAATTAAAAAATTTGTTATTAAAAGTTTTCAAACTTTAATTGCGTTTGTGTTTATTTCATAAAAACATAAGTACCAAATATACAAAACTGCTATTGAACATGAAGACTAACGCTAAACACTTGATTGTGTGTCAGCCTAAACCGTATTTTTTTTTAAATATTGGTTGTCCTTCCTGATGCTATATCTAGATTTCCATGGTATAACATAACAATGATCACACATCTAGCCTCCTATTTCTTGTTATAACAATGCGAGATGAACATGAAGATCTATCACACACCACTTCAGACTTTTAAGAAAATTATAGTTATATTAATTTAGCGTTATAAATTGATGTCCAGCATCACTACCTATATTGATGGTTGTAACAAAAAACATGACTTACCACCATACCTATATTGATGGTTGTAACACAAACATGACTTCCAACCTACCTATAATGATGGTTGTAACACAAACATGATTTACTTCCAACCTACCTATATTGATGGTTGTAAAACAAACATGACTTCCAACCTACCTATATTGATGGTTGTAACACAAACTTGACTTCCAACCTACCTATATTGATGGTTGTAACACAAACATGACTTCTACCCTATCCTACCATCATGAACTGTCTCTTAGATCAACCTACCGCAGTATTCATGTACATTAATTTAGGTAAGCCTATATTCATTTAGGTATGCCTATATTTATTTAGGCAGGCATATATTCATTTAGGCAGGCCTATATTCATTTAGGTAGACCTATATTCATTTAGGTCGGCCTATATTTATTTAGGAAGGCCAACATTAATTTAGGCATGCCTATATTCATTCAGGTAGGCATATATTCACTTAGGTGGGCCTATATTCATTTAGGTAGGCCTACAATTATTTAGGTATGCCTATATCTAATTAGGTAGGTTTACATTCATTTCAAAACTCAATCTTTCTTGTTAGTTCTGTCATTAATCTGAAAGTTGGAATGCTTTATATCGATACATTTCAATATTTCCATTGATACTTCATATAAAGATTTCCTCCATACAGATAGCCTTTGTATTTCGATAATAGAAAACTAATACCCTTGTGCATCTAGCGATTGGATAGTGGGGACTTTTATTCCGACCTAACGCCCCTATGCTCGTTTCCGAAAGAAGCCCATCACTAGTCTTGTACTGTTATGACGTTTACCTTCAATTTATATTAGTTCATGTGAGCATCTGATCTTGGTGCGGTCCGCCGGTCTAATTTACACCAGACAAAAATTCAACTAGACCGCGAACCAAAAGTTAGCTAACCATGTGCTCATATTTTCTTGTGACTTTGGGGGCATTTGCCCCCCCCCCCGAAATAAAAAAAATTAAAAGATTATTTAGTTTTCGTACGAATGTTTGTAATGTAAGTAAGTTGTATCTCATGATGTTTAATACAAGTGATTCCCCCCCCCCCCGCCGAAAGTTTGGTTTAGTTGCGCCACTGCATAGATTAATTAGGTTATATTCACTTAGGTAAAGATATGGATGCTAATTTAGGCCACCTCCCTAATGTGTAGTAATGACCTACATTTAATATGTCACAATTCAACCAAACCAACCAAAACCAACCAAACCAACCATCCAACCAAACCAAACCAACCACCCTTAGGTAAAGATATGTGTGCTAATTTACACGCCACCTACCTAATATGCCACCTACCTAATGTGCAGAAATTACCTACATTTCATGCGTCACAAATTACTTTTTACCCGTCAACGCTAATAACTGAGAATTATTTGTTAAAACAGTAATTAATTCTCTCAGTGTTAAAATCAAAACGAAGCCATTAAAAAATAACCTTTTATAAAAATGAACTGAAAAGTACAAAACAAGCAATTTAAGTCTTTTCCGTTTTGGACAAAGGACATTTTAGAGCATTTTCGTGTAAGCAGTGGCTACGGTTACGCCGGACGAAATCCGTATTTTTTTTCCGGGTTACAGCCATAGATTTTTGCTCCACGTGTATGGGTTTTGATAATAGAGAGGGAAGTAATCATGTTGAATAACTGTTACAAAAAAAATAAATAATGATTACGCCCCTTTAATTAGCTTTTATTATTTATATTTAAAATATAAGCAAAAACGGTACCTAAAAAACTCTTATATTCGGCCCTGAGAGGTCAGATCGCGAAATGGATATTTGATGTACACTTGGCAGGCCAAGACCTACACAATGATATATACATCATGTGTCTAGGACTTATGGTTGTTGAGATCTAGGGTGATGACGGACAGACAGACAGACAAAACGGGGACAAAAGAGCATTTTTTTCCGAAAATGCTCTAATAAATACTTCATTATGCTATGCTGAAGCATAGAGACAAGTTGGTGTGGCACGATACAGCACCCGCGCGTACGTTCAATTCGGTTTTTTTACTTTCTTCATTTCTTACGCTGTTCTTATATATATGACGTTTTACAGCAAACACTGTGATGTTTTATAGCAAACAATATGATGTTTTACAGCAAACACTGTGATGTTTTATAGCAAACAATATGATGTTTTACAGCAAACACTGTGATGTTTTACAGCAAATATTTGATGTTTTATAGCAAACAATTTGATGTTTTACAGCAAACAATTTACAAAGGGGCTTCATTTTTGATGGTCATGGTGTCACAGTTTAGAATTTTAGATGAATCATATACTTAGATGGACATGTTCTTAATTTGGTTTATCAACCGAAGAACTCCACAAAGCATTATTTAAATTAACTAAAGAATACCCCTAGCATATTAATTGTGTCTAGTTAACAAAGAAAAGATATCAGATTTAAACATTTTTATTTTGATCAGGCGATGAATTATTATCAGGCTTTTTTTAATTATAACAATTAATAAGACACTAAGTAGGTGTCATTAGTGTTGGGCAACAGATTGGATTAACTGCATCGATTCCCATTAGCGCTCTCTCTCATTCTTTTTCTCCATCTCTCTCTCTCTCTCTCTCTCTCTCTCTCTCTCTCTCTCTCCTCTCTCTCTCTCTCCTTCTCTGTTTTTTCGGAAAGTGAACAAATACACTGTATTTTGTTATTATGCCATTGATTTGTTCTGAACAAATGTTCAGGCAAATGTTCAGGCAAATGTTCAACCATTTTAAATATTTCATTTCAGCTTGTAGAAGTCATCGCATCTCAATGTGTGACATTAAAATATGTCAATGTGTCATTGACATCTGCACTGACTTATTCAACAATTTGTCATTGACATCAGCCCTCACTTATTCAACAATGTGTCATTGACATCAGCCCTCACTTATTCAATAATGTGTCATTGACATCAGCCCTCACTTATTCAACAATTTGTCATTGACATCAGCCCTCACTTATTCAACAATGTGTCATTGACATCTGCACTCACTTATTCAACAATGTGTCATTGACATCAGCCCTCACTTATTCAACAATTTGTCATTGACATCTGCACTCACTTATTCAACAATTTGTCATTGACATCAGCTCTCACTTATTCAACAATTTGTCATTGACATCAGCCCTCACTTATTCAACAATTTGTCATTGACATCAGCCCTCACTTATTCAACAATGTGTCAATGACATTTGGACTCAATTTTTCACCAAGGTGTCATTAACTATTTGACAAAATCATCCACCAATGAGTCATTGACTATTGGATTCAATTCATGAGTCATGAATCATTGAACTTTGAACTCAATTATCCATTATTTCCAGTAGTGGACAAAGTTATACATTAATAGGATATTGATTAGTGAAAAAAATCATTCGCCAATGTGTAGTACACTAGTGGAATATACCATTCAACATCGGAGCAATTCACAGTGAATTATACACCAATTCGTGTCTCTGATATTTGAAACAGGAATACCATAATGTTATTTAACTAGTGAAATAACCTATCCACCAATGTGTCAATGATTCGTGACATGAATGTGTCACTGACTTGTGACGTTAATGTGTCACTGACAAGTTGAATAAATTACACAACAGTGTCTCAATGACTCGCATTCTTCTGGAAGGTTATGGAAGCTACAACGCCTGGCGTTGATAGGATCTCTGGGCTTCTGACGTGGTCAACGCTTAGTGTGGACGCTGACCTAAACTTCTGGACCATAGGCGACTTTAACGGTTCTAACATTTCACTCGGAGTTTACGGCGAGGAGGAGGGGACAGATGGAGGTAAACCTGGAGTCTGGGATGACCTCTGGAGGGGCATACCCCTGGGCATCGTGCTGGCCTTTCTCTGCCTGTTGACCACAGTTGGGAATATCTTGGTCCTTCACGCTGTGCGCACCGAGAAAAGACTTCAGAGTGTAAGTAATAATACTGTGTTTGTGTGTCTAGATTGTAAGTGTTATTACTGTGTTTGTGTGTCTAGATTGTAAGTGTTAATACTGTGTTTGTGTGTCTAGATTGTAAGTGTTAATACTGTGTTTGTGTGTCTAGATTGTAAGTGTTATTACTGTGTTTGTGTGTCTAGGCTTCATAGTGGAATTGTTAATACTGTGTTTGCGTGTCTAGACTTCAGAGTGTAGGTGTTATTACTGTATTTGCGTGTCTAGACTTCAGAGTGTAGGTGTTATTACTGTGTTTGCGTGTCTAGACTTCAGAGTGTAGGTGTTATTACTGTCTTTGCGTGTCTAGACTTCAGAGTGTAGGTGTTATTACTGTGTTTGCGTGTCTAGAATTTATTTATATTTAAATATGTCTCATCGAATCTCTTTTCATTGCCTTCAAACCAAAACAATTTAAATACAATCAACAATAAAGAATGAGCCAAATTATCAACGACAATATCTAAAAAGGATAATAAACCCATGTAATATAAACAAAATAAACCATGTATTATAAACAAAATAAAACCATGTATTACAAACATAATAAACCCATGTATTACAAACATAATAAACCCATGTAATACTTTCAAAAATGACGACAACAAATAATAAAACCATCGTATTCTCAATAAAATTGACGATATCAATGTAAATTGTATGTAACCTTGTTTATTAAAAAGAAGGAATTGAATGTTATCGACTGGAACTTTACAGCGAAATCACCAGCATGAGAAAAATCTCATTTTTCTTGGAACTCTTTCTCGTTGTCACTATCAAAGGTGATTTCTTTCTGAGATCTGCCACCTAATGACACTCAGTAGATTACTTTCTATCTTGAATCCATCCGTTTATTTATTTAAATCAATAGGAAAACATATCGTGATGTCTGTGATGTATGTCTTGATATTTCACGTTCTCATCTGTCGATGGTTGTATTCGACTATACAAATAATATTCATCTACACTTGATATATATACTGATGCCTCAAAATTTAAAATAGTTCATATTACGATTTTCCCCTCAAACTTTTTCGTTCACAAAATATTTAAATGTCGATTGTTTGAAAGGTGAAATACATTAACTCGTTATTATATTTTTTTCAATAATATCAAATATCCAGCAAGAAATTAAAAAAAAAATAAGCCTTGAAAAATGTAGTGTAAAATAAGAAGTGCGGTCACTGCAAGGTGAACTAATGTAGGTTTATTGTGAGATTCTGTCACTGCAAGCTGAACTAATGTAGGTTTATTGTGACATTCTGTCACTGCAAGCTGAACGAATGTACGTTTATTGTGATATTCTGTCACTGCAAGGTGAACTAATGTAGGTTTATTGTGATATTCTGTCACTTTAAGGTGAACGAATGTAGGTTTATTGTGACATTCTGTCACAGCAAGCTGAACGAATGTAGTTTTATTGTGACATTCTTTCAATGCAAGCTGAATGAATGTAGGTTTATTGTGATAATCTGTCACTTCAAGGTGAACTAATGTAGGTTTATTGTGACATTCTGTCACTGCAAGCTGAACTAATGTAGGTTTATTGTGACATTCTGTCACTGCAAGCTGAACGAATGTACGTTTATTGTGATATTCTGTCACTGCAAGGTGAACTAATGTAGGTTTATTGTGACATTCTGTCACTGCAAGCTGAACGAATGTACGTTTATTGTGACATTCTGTCAATGCAAGGTGAACTAATGTAGGTTTATTTTGACATTCTGTCACTTCAAGGTGAACTAATGTAGGTTTATTGTGACATTCTGTCACTTCAAGGTGAACAAATAAAGGTTTATTGTGACATTCTGTCACTTCAAGGTGAACAAATAAAGGTTTATTGTGACATTCTGTCACTGCAAGCTGAACGAATGTAGTTTTATTTTGACATTCTGACAATGCAAGCTGAACGAATGTAGGTTTATTGTGACATTCTGTCACTTCAAGGTGAACTAAAGTGGTTTTATTGTGACATTCTGTGACTGCAAGGTGAACTAATGTAGTTTTATTGTGACATTCTGTGACTGCAAGGTGAACTAATGTAGGTTTATTGTGACATTCTGTCACTCCAAGCTGAACGAATGTAGTTTTATTGTGACATTCTGACAATGCAAGCTGAACGAATGTAGGTTTATTGTGATATTCTGTCACTTCAAGGTGAACTAATGTAGTTTTATTGTGACATTCTCTGACTGCAAGGTGAACTAATGTAGTTTTATTGTGACATTCAGTCACTGCAAGGTGAACTAATGAAGGTTTATTGTGACATTCTGTCACTGCAAGGTGAACTAATGTAGTTTTATTGTGACATTCTGTCAATGCAAGCTGAACTAATGTAGGTTTATTGTGATAATCTGTCACTTCAAGGTGAACTTACGTAGGTTTATTGTGACATTCTGTGACTGCAAGGTGAACTAATGTAGGTTTATTGTGACATTCTGTCAATGCAAGGTGAACTAATGTAGGTTTATTGTGAGATTCTGTCACTGCAAGCTGAACTAATGTAGGTTTATTGTGACATTCTGTCAATGCAAGCTGAACTAATGTAGGTTTATTGTGACATTCTGTCAATGCAAGATGAACTAATATAGGTTTATTGTGATAATCTGTCAGTTCAAGGTGAACGAATGTAGGTTTATTGTGACATTCTGTCAATGCAAGCTGGACTAATGTAGGTTTATTGTGACATTCTGTCACTTCAAGGTGAACGAATGTAGGTTTATTGTGACATTCTGTCAATGCAAGGTAAACTAATGTAGGTTTATTGTGACATTCTTTCAATGCAAGCTGAACTAATGTAGGTTTATTGTGACATTCTGTCACTGCAAGCTGAACTAATGTAGGTTTATTGTGACATTCTGTCAATGCAAGCTGAACTAATGTAGGTTTATTGTGAAATTCTGTCACTGCAAGCTGAACTAATGTAGGTTTATTTTGACATTCTGTCACTTCAAGGTGAACTAATGTAGGTTTATTGTGACATTCTGTCACTGCAAAGTGAACTAATGTAACTTTATTGTGACATTCTGTCAATGCAAGGTGAATGAATGTAGGTTTATTGTGACATTCTGTCACTGCAAGCTGAACGAATGTAGGTTTATTGTGATATTCTGTCACTGCAATGTGAACGAATGTAGGTTTATTGTGAGATTCTGTCACTGCAAGCTGAACTAATGTAGGTTTATTGTGACATTCTGTCACTGCAAGGTGAACTAATGTAGTTTTATTGTGACATTCTGTCAATGCAAGCTGAACTAATGTAGGTTTATTGTGATATTCTGTCACTTCAAAGTGAACGAATGTAGGTTTATTGTGACATTCTGTCACTGCAAGGTGAACGAATGTAGTTTTGTTGTGACATTCTGTCAAGCAAGCTGAACGAATGTAGTTTTATTGTGACATTCTGTCAATGCAAGCTGAATGAATGTAGGTTTATTGTGATATTCTGTCACTTCTAGGTGAACTAATGTAGTTTTATTGTGACATTCTGTCACTGCAAGGTGAACTAATGTAGGTTTATTGTGACATTCTGTCACTTCAAGGCGAACTAATGTAGGTTTATTGTGAGATTCTGTCACTGCAAGGTGAACTAATGTAGGTTTATTGTGAGATTCTGTCACTGCAAGGTGAACTAATGTAGGTTTATTGTGAGATTCTGTCACTGCAAGGTGAACTAATGTAGGTTTATTGTGACATTCTGTCAATGCAAGCTGAACTAATGTAGGTTTATTGTGATAATCTGTCACTTCAAGGTGAATGAATGTAGGTTTATTGTGACATTTTGTCAATGCAAGCTGAGCTAATGTAGGTTTATTGTGATAATCTGTCACTTCAAGGTGAACGAATGTAGGTTTATTGTAACATTCTGTCACTGCAAGCTGAACGAATGTAGTTTTTTGTGACATTCTGTCAATGCAAGCTGAACTAATGTAGGTTTATTGTAATAATCTGTCACTTCAAGGTGAAATAAAGTAGGTTTATTTTGACATTCTGTCACTGCAAGGTGAACTAATGTAGGTTTATTGTGACATTCTGTCAATGCAAGGTGAACTAATGTAGGGTTATTGTGAGATTCTGTCAATGCAAGGTGAACTAATGTAGGGTTATTGTGACATTCTCTCAATGCAAGCTGAAATAATGTAGGTTTATTGTGACATTCTGTCAATGCAAGATGAACTAATATAGGTTTATTGTGATAATCTGTCACTTTAAGGTGAACGAATGTAGGTTTATTGTGACATTCTGTCAATGCAAGCTGGACTTATGTAGGCTTATTGTAACATTCTGTCACTTCAAGGTGAACGAATGTAGGTTTATTGTGACATTCTGTCACTTCAAGGTAAACTAATGTAGTTTTATTTTGACATTCTGTCACTGCAAGGTGAACTAATGTAGCTTTATTGTGACATTCTGTCACTTCAAGGTTAATGAATGTAGGTTTATTGTGACATTCTGTCACTGCAAGCTGAACGAATGTAGTTTTATTGTGACATTCTCACAAGGCAAGCTGAACGAATGTAGGTTTATTGTGATATTCTGTCACTTCAAGGTGAACTAATGTAGTTTTATTGTGACATTCTGTGAATGCAAGGTGAACTAATGTAGTTTTATTGTGACATTCAGTCACTGCAAGGTGAACTAATGTAGGTTTATTGTGACATTCTGTCACTGCAAGGTGAACTAATGTAGTTTTATTGTGACATTCTGTCAATGCAAGCTGAACTAATGTAGGTTTATTGTGATATTCTGTCACTGCAAGGTGAACTTACGTAGGTTTATCGTGACATTCTGTCACTGCAAGGTGAACTAATGTAGGTTTATTGTGACATTCTGTCACTGCAAGGTGAACTAATGTAGGTTTATTGTGACATTATGTCACTGCAAGCTGAACGAATGTAGTTTTATTGTGACATTCTGCCAAAGCAAGCTGAATGAATGTAGGTTTATTGTGATATTCTGTCATTTCTAGGTGAACTAATGTAGTTTTATTGTGACATTCTGTCACTGCAAGGTGAACTAATGTAGGTTTATTTTGACATTCTGTCACTTCAAGGTGAACTAATGTAGGTTTATTGTGACATTCTGTCACTTCAAGGTGAACGAATAAAGGTTTATTGTGACATTCTGTCACTGCAAGCTGAACGAATGTAGTTTGATTGTGACATTCTGACAATGCAAGCTGACCGAATGTAGGTTTATCGTGACATTCTGTCACTTCAAGGTGAACTAAAGTAGTTTTATTGTGACATTCTGTGACTGCAAGGTGAACTAATGTAGTTTTATTGTAACAGTCTGTGACTGCTAGGTGAACTAATGTAGGTTTATTGTGACATTCTGTCACTGCAAGCTGAACGAATGTAGTTTTATTGTGACATTCTGTCACTGCAAGGTGAACTAATGTAGTTTTATTGTGACATTCTGTCAATGCAAGCTGAACTAATGTAGGTTTATTGTGATAATCTGTCACTTCAAGGTGAACTTGGGTAAGTTTATTGTGACATTCTGTCAATGCAAGCTGAACTAATGTAGGTTTATTGTGATAATCTGTCACTTCAAGGTGAACGAATGTAGGTTTATTGTGACATTCTGTCAATGCAAGCTGGACTAATGTAGGTTTATTGTGACATTCAGTCACTGCAAGGTGAACTAATGTAGGTTTATTGTGATATTCTGTCACTTTAAGGTGAACGAATGTAGGTTTATTGTGACATTCTGTCGTTGCAAGCTGAACGAATGTAGTTTTATTGTGACATTCTTTCAATGCAAGCTGAACTATTGTAGGTTTATTGTGATAATCTGTCATTTCAAGGTGAACTAATGTAGGTTTATTGTGACATTCTATCACTGCAAGCTGAACTAATGTAGGTTTATTGTGACATTCTGTCACTGCAAGCTGAACGAATGTACGTTTATTGTAATATTCTGTCACTGCAAGGTGAACTAATGTATGTTTATTGTGACATTCTGTCACTGCAAACTGAACGAATGTAGTTTTATTGTGACATTCTTTCAAAGCAAGCTGAATGAATGTAGGTTTATTGTGATATTCTGTCATTTCGATGTGAACTAATGTAGTTTTATTGTGACATTCTGTCACTGCAAGGTGAACTAATGTAGGTTTATTTTGACATTCTGTCACTTCAAGGTGAACTAATGTAGGTTTATTGTGACATTCTGTCACTTCAAGGTAAACGAATAAAGGTTTATTGTGACATTCTGTCACTGCAAGCTGAACGAATGTAGTTTTATTGTGACATTCTGACAATGCAAGCTGACCGAATGTAGGTTTATTGTGACATTCTGTCACTTCAAGGTGAACTAAAGTAGTTTTATTGTGACATTCTGTGACTGCAAGGTGAACTAATGTAGTTTTATTGTGACAGTCTGTGACTGCAATGTGAACTAATGTAGTTTTATTGTGACATTCTGTCACTGCAAGCTGAACGAATGTAGTTTTATTGTGACATTCTGTCACTGCAAGGTGAACTAATGTAGATTTATTGTGACATTCTGTCAATGCAAGCTGAACTAATGTAGGTTTATTGTGATAATATGTCACTTCAAGGTGAACTTACGTAGGTTTATTGTGACATTCTGTCACTGCAAGCTGAACTAATGTAGGTTTATTGTGACATTCTATCACTGCAAGCTGAACGAATGAAGGTTTATTGTGATATTCTGTCACTGCACGGTGAACTAATGTAGGTTTATTGTGATATTCTGTCTCTTCAAGGTGAACTAATGTAGTTTTATTGTGACATTCTGTCACTGCAAGCTGAACGAATGTAGTTTTATTGTGACATTCTGTCACTGCAAGGTGAAATAATGTAGTTTTATTGTGACATTCTGTCAATGCAAGCTGAACTAATGTAGGTTTATTGTGATAATCTGTCACTTCAAGGTGAACTTAGGTAGGTTTATTGTGACATTCTGTCACTGCAAGCTGAACTAATGTAGGTTTATTGTGACATTCTGTCACTGCAAGCTGAACGAATGTAGGTTTATTGTGATATTCTGTCACTGCAAAGTGAACTAATGTAGGTTTATTGTGATAATCTGTCAATGTAAGGTGAATGAATGTAGGTTTATTGTGACATTCTGACAATGCAAGCTGAACGAATGTAGGTTTATTGTGATATTCTGTCACTTCAAGGTGAACTAATGTAGTTTTATTGTGACATTCTGTGACTGCAAGGTGAACTAATGTAGTTTTATTGTGACATTCTGTCACTGCAAGGTGAACTAATGTAGCTTTATTGTGACATTCTGTCAATGTAAGGTGAATGAATGTAGGTTTATTGTGACATTCTGTCACTGCAAGCTGAACGAATGTAGGTTTTTTGTGATATTCTGTCACTGCAATGTGAACGAATGTAGGTTTATTGTGAGATTCTGTCACTGCAAGCTGAACTAATGTAGGTTTATTGTGACATTCTGTCACTGCAAGGTGAACTAATGTAGTTTTATTGTGACATTCTGTCAATGCAAGCTGAATTAATGTAGGTTTATTGTGATATTCTGTCACTTCAAAGTAAACGAATGTAGGTTTATTGTGACATTCTGTCACTGCAAGGTGAACGAATGTAGTTTTGTTGTGACATTCTGTCAAGCAAGCTGAACGAATGTAGCTTTATTGTGACATTCTGTCAATGCAAGCTGAATGAATGTAGGTTTATTGTGATATTCTGTCACTTCTAGGTGAACTAATGTAGTTTTATTGTGACATTCTGTCACTGCAAGGTGAACTAATGTAGGTTTATTTTGACATTCTGTCACTTCAAGGCGAACTAATGTAGGTTTATTGTGAGATTCTGTCACTGCAAGGTGAACTAATGTAGGTTTATTGTGAGATTCTGTCACTTCAAGGTGAACTAATGTAGGTTTATTGTGAGATTCTGTCACTGCAAGGTGAACTAATGTAGGTTTATTGTGACATTCTGTCAATGCAAGCTAAACTAATGTAGGTTTATTGTGATAATCTGTCACTTCAAGGTGAACTTAGGTAGGTTTATTGTGACATTCTGTCAATGCAAGTTGAACTAATGTAGGTTTATTGTGATAATCTGTCACTTCAAGGTGAACTTAGGTAGGTTTATTGTGACATTCTGTTACTGCAAGCTGAACTAATGTAGGTTTATTGTGACATTCTGTCACTGCAAGCTGAACGAATGTAGGTTTATTGTGATATTCTGTCACTGCAAAGTGAACTAATGTAGGTTTATTGTGATATTCTGTCACTTCAAGGTGAACGAATGTAGGTTTATTGTGACATTCTGTCAATGCAAGCTGAACTAATGTAGGTTTATTGTGATAATCTGTAACTTCAAGGTGAACGAATGTAGGTTTATTGTGACATTCTGTCAATGCAAGCTGGACTAATGTAGGTTTATAGTGACATTCAGTCACTGCAAGGTGAACTAATGTAGGTTTATTGTGATATTCTGTCACTTTAAGGTGAACTAATGTAGGTTTATTGTGACATTCTGTCACTGCAAGCTGAACGAATGTAGTTTTATTGTGACATTCTTTCAATGCAAGCTGAACTAATGTAGGTTTATTGTGATAATCTGTCACTTCAAGGTGAACTAATGTAGGTTTATTGTGACATTCTATCACTGCAAGCTGAACTAATGTAGGTTTATTGTGACATTCTGTCACTGCAAGCTGAACGAATGTACGTTTATTGTGATATTCTGTAACTGCAAGGTGAACTAATGTAGGTTTATTGTGACATTCTGTCACTGCAAGCTGAACGAATGTAGTTTTATTGTGACATTCTTTCAAAGCAAGCTGAATGAATGTAGGTTTATTGTGATATTCTGTCATTTCGATGTGAACTAATGTAGTTTTATTGTGACATTCTGTCACTGCAAGGTGAACTAATGTAGGTTTATTGTGACATTCTGTCACTTCAAGGTGAACTAATGTAGGTTTATTTTGACATTCTGTCACTTCAAGGTGAACGAATAAAGGTTTATTGTGACATTCTGTCACTGCAAGCTGAACGAATGTAGTTTTATTGTGACATTCTGACAATGCAAGCTGACCGAATGTAGGTTTATTGTGACATTCTGTCACTTCAAGGTGAAGTAAAGTAGTTTTATTGTGACATTCTGTGACTGCAAGGTGAACTAATGTAGTTTTATTGTGACAGTCTGTGACTGCAAGGTGAACTAATGTAGTTTTATTGTGACATTCTGTCACTGCAAGCTGAACGAATGTAGTTTTATTGTGACATTCTGTCACTGCAAGGTGAAATAATGTAGTTTTATTGTGACATTCTGTCAATGCAAGCTGAACTAATGTAGGTTTATTGTGATAATCTGTCACTTCAAGGTGAACTTAGGTAGGTTTATTGTGACATTCTGTCACTGCAAGCTGAACTAATGTAGGTTTATTGTGACATTCTGTCACTGCAAGCTGAACGAATGTAGGTTTATTGTGATATTCTGTCACTGCAATTGAACTAATGTAGGTTTATTGTGATAATCTGTCACTTCAAGGTGAACGAATGTAGGTTTATTGTGACATTCTGTCAATGCAAGCTGGACTAATGTAGGTTTATAGTGACATTCAGTCACTGCAAGGTGAACTAATGTAGGTTTATTGTGATATTCTGTCACTTTAAGGTGAACGAATGTAGGTTTATTGTGACATTCTGTCACTGCAAGCTGAACGAATGTAGTTTTATTGTGACATTCTTTCAATGCAAGCTGAACTAATGTAGGTTTATTGTGATAATCTGTCACTTCAAGGTGAACTAATGTAGGTTTATTGTGACATTCTATCACTGCAAGCTGAACTAATGTAGGTTTTTTGTGACATTCTGTCACTGCAAGCTGAACGAATGTACGTTTATTGTGATATTCTGTCACTGCAAGGTGAACTAATGTAGGTTTATTGTGACATTCTGTCACTGCAAGCTGAACGAATGTAGTTTTATTGTGACATTCTTTCAAAGCAAGCTGAATGAATGTAGGTTTATTGTGATATTCTGTCATTTCGATGTGAACTAATGTAGTTTTATTGTGACATTCTGTCACTGCAAGGTGAACTAATGTAGGTTTATTTTGACATTCTGTCACTTCAAGGTGAACTAATGTAGGTTTATTGTGACATTCTGTCACTTCAAGGTGAACTAATGTAGGTTTATTGTGACATTCTGTCACTGCAAGGTGAACTAATGTAGGTTTATTGTGACATTATGTCACTGCAAGCTGAACGAATGTAGTTTTATTGTGACATTCTGCCAAAGCAAGCTGAATGAATGTAGGTTTATTGTGATATTCTGTCATTTCTAGGTGAACTAATGTAGTTTTATTGTGACATTCTGTCACTGCAAGGTGAACTAATGTAGGTTTATTTTGACATTCTGTCACTTCAAGGTGAACTAATGTAGGTTTATTGTGACATTCTGTCACTTCAAGGTGAACGAATAAAGGTTTATTGTGACATTCTGTCACTGCAAGCTGAACGAATATAGTTTGATTGTGACATTCTGACAATGCAAGCTGACCGAATGTAGGTTTATCGTGACATTCTGTCACTTCAAGGTGAACTAAAGTAGTTTTATTGTGACATTCTGTGACTGCAAGGTGAACTAATGTAGTTTTATTGTAACAGTCTGTGACTGCTAGGTGAACTAATGTAGGTTTATTGTGACATTCTGTCACTGCAAGCTGAACGAATGTAGTTTTATTGTGATAATCTGTCACTTCAAGGTGAACTTGGGTAAGTTTATTGTGACATTCTGTCACTGCAAGCTGAACGAATGTAGGTTTATTGTGATATTCTGTCACTGCAAAGTGAACTAATGTAGGTTTATTGTGATATTCTGTCACTTCAAGGTGAACGAATGTAGGTTTATTGTGACATTCTGTCAATGCAAGCTGAACTAATGTAGGTTTATTGTGATAATCTGTCACTTCAAGGTGAACGAATGTAGGTTTATTGTGACATTCTTTCAATGCAAGCTGGACTAATGTAGGTTTATTGTGACATTCAGTCACTGCAAGGTGAACTAATGTAGGTTTATTGTGATATTCTGTCACTTTAAGGTGAACGAATGTAGGTTTATTGTGACATTCTGTCGTTGCAAGCTGAACGAATGTAGTTTTATTGTGACATTCTTTCAAAGCAAGCTGAATGAATATAGGTTTATTGTGATATTCTGTCATTTCGATGTGAACTAATGTAGTTTTATTGTGACATTCTGTCACTGCAAGGTGAACTAATGTAGGTTTATTGTGACATTCTGTCACTTCAAGGTGAACTAATGTAGGTTTATTTTGACATTCTGTCACTTCAAGGTGAACGAATAAAGGTTTATTGTGACATTCTGTCACTGCAAGCTGAACGAATGTAGTTTTATTGTGACATTCTGACAATGCAAGCTGACCGAATGTAGGTTTATTGTGACATTCTGTCACTTCAAGGTGAACTAAAGTAGTTTTATTTTGACATTCTGTGACTGCAAGGTGAACTAATGTAGTTTTATTGTGACAGTCTGTGACTGCAAGGTGAACTAATGTAGTTTTATTGTGACATTCTGTCACTGCAAGCTGAACGAATGTAGTTTTATTGTGACATTCTGTCACTGCAAGGTGAAATAATGTAGTTTTATTGTGACATTCTGTCAATGCAAGCTGAACTAATGTAGGTTTATTGTGATAATCTGTCACTTCAAGGTGAACTTAGGTAGGTTTATTGTGACATTCTGTCACTGCAA
This sequence comes from Bulinus truncatus, assembly GCA_021962125.1. Taxonomy (NCBI): domain Eukaryota; kingdom Metazoa; phylum Mollusca; class Gastropoda; family Planorbidae; genus Bulinus; species Bulinus truncatus. Next base: position 6,071,326 of record JAGDYQ010000046.1, on the reverse strand, counting down.
GCTGAACTAATGTAGGTTTATTGTGACATTCTGTCACTGCAAGCTGAACGAATGTAGGTTTATTGTGATATTCTGTCACTGCAAAGTGAACTAATGTAGGTTTATTGTGATAATCTGTCAATGCAAGCTGGACTAATGTAGGTTTATAGTGACATTCTGTCAATGCAAGGTGAACTAATGTAGGTTTATTGTGATATTCTGTCACTTTAAGGTGAACGAATGTAGGTTTATTGTGACATTCTGTCACTGCAAGCTGAACGAATGTAGTTTTATTGTGACATTCTTTCAATGCAAGCTGAACTAATGTAGGTTTATTGTGATAATCTGTCACTTCAAGGTGAACTAATGTAGGTTTATTGTGACATTCTATCACTGCAAGCTGAACTAATGTAGGTTTTTTGTGACATTCTGTCACTGCAAGCTGAACGAATGTACGTTTATTGTGATATTCTGTCACTGCAAGGTGAACTAATGTAGGTTTATTGTGACATTCTGTCACTGCAAGCTGAACGAATGTAGTTTTATTGTGACATTCTTTCAAAGCAAGCTGAATGAATGTAGGTTTATTGTGATATTCTGTCATTTCGATGTGAACTAATGTAGTTTTATTGTGACATTCTGTCACTGCAAGGTGAACTAATGTAGGTTTATTTTGACATTCTGTCACTTCAAGGTGAACTAATGTAGGTTTATTGTGACATTCTGTCACTTCAAGGTGAACTAATGTAGGTTTATTGTGACATTCTGTCACTGCAAGGTGAACTAATGTAGGTTTATTGTGACATTATGTCACTGCAAGCTGAACGAATGTAGTTTTATTGTGACATTCTGCCAAAGCAAGCTGAATGAATGTAGGTTTATTGTGATATTCTGTCATTTCTAGGTGAACTAATGTAGTTTTATTGTGACATTCTGTCACTGCAAGGTGAACTAATGTAGGTTTATTTTGACATTCTGTCACTTCAAGGTGAACTAATGTAGGTTTATTGTGACATTCTGTCACTTCAAGGTGAACGAATAAAGGTTTATTGTGACATTCTGTCACTGCAAGCTGAACGAATATAGTTTGATTGTGACATTCTGACAATGCAAGCTGACCGAATGTAGGTTTATCGTGACATTCTGTCACTTCAAGGTGAACTAAAGTAGTTTTATTGTGACATTCTGTGACTGCAAGGTGAACTAATGTAGTTTTATTGTAACAGTCTGTGACTGCTAGGTGAACTAATGTAGGTTTATTGTGACATTCTGTCACTGCAAGCTGAACGAATGTAGTTTTATTGTGATATTCTGTCACTTCAAGGTGAACGAATGTAGGTTTATTGTGACATTCTGTCAATGCAAGCTGAACTAATGTAGGTTTATTGTGATAATCTGTCACTTCAAGGTGAACGAATGTAGGTTTATTGTGACATTCTTTCAATGCAAGCTGGACTAATGTAGGTTTATTGTGACATTCAGTCACTGCAAGGTGAACTAATGTAGGTTTATTGTGATATTCTGTCACTTTAAGGTGAACGAATGTAGGTTTATTGTGACATTCTGTCGTTGCAAGCTGAACGAATGTAGTTTTATTGTGACATTCTTTCAATGCAAGCTGAACTAATGTAGGTTTATTGTGATAATCTGTCATTTCAAGGTGAACTAATGTAGGTTTATTGTGACATTCTATCACTGCAAGCTGAACTAATGTAGGTTTATTGTGACATTCTGTCACTGCAAGCTGAACGAATGTACGTTTATTGTGATATTCTGTCACTGCAAGGTGAACTAATGTAGGTTTATTGTGACATTCTGTCACTGCAAGCTGAACGAATGTAGTTTTATTGTGACATTCTTTCAAAGCAAGCTGAATGAATGTAGGTTTATTGTGATATTCTGTCATTTTGATGTGAACTAATGTAGTTTTATTGTGACATTCTGTCACTGCAAGGTGAACTAATGTAGGTTTATTTTGACATTCTGTCACTTCAAGGTGAACTAATGTAGGTTTATTGTGACATTCTGTCACTTCAAGGTGAACGAATAAAGGTTTATTGTGACATTCTGTCACTGCAAGCTGAACGAATGTAGTTTTATTGTGACATTTTGACAATGCAAGCTGACCGAATGTAGGTTTATTGTGACATTCTGTCACTTCAAGGTGAACTAAAGTAGTTTTATTGTGACATTCTGTGACTGCAAGGTGAACTAATGTAGTTTTATTGTGACAGTCTGTGACTGCAATGTGAACTAATGTAGTTTTATTGTGACATTCTGTCACTGCAAGCTGAACGAATGTAGTTTTATTGTGACATTCTGTCACTGCAAGGTGAACTAATGTAGTTTTATTGTGACATTCTGTCAATGCAAGCTGAACTAATGTAGGTTTATTGTGATAATATGTCACTTCAAGGTGAACTTACGTAGGTTTATTGTGACATTCTGTCACTGCAAGCTGAACTAATGTAGGTTTATTGTGACATTCTATCACTGCAAGCTGAACGAATGTAGGTTTATTGTGATATTCTGTCACTGCACGGTGAACTAATGTAGGTTTATTGTGATATTCTGTCTCTTCAAGGTGAACGAATGTAGGTTTATTGTGACATTCTGTCAATGCAAGCTGAATTAATGTAGGTTTATTGTGATAATCTGTCACTTCAAGGTGAACGAATGTAGGTTTATTGTGACATTCTGTCAATGCAAGCTGGACTAATGTAGGTTTATTGTGATAATCTGTCACTTCAAGGTAAACGAATGTAGGTTTATTGTGACATTCTGTCACTTCAAGGTAAACTAATATAGTTTTATTTTGACATTCTGTCACTGCAAGGTGGACTAATGTAGGTTTATTGTGACATTCTGTCACTTCAAGGTGAATGAATGTAGGTTTATTGTGACATTCTGTCACTGCAAGCTGAACGAATGTAGTTTTATTGTGACATTCTGACAATGCAAGCTGAACGAATGTAGGTTTATTGTGATATTCTGTCACTTCAAGGTGAACTAATGTAGTTTTATTAAGACATTCTGTGACTGCAAGGTGAACTAATGTAGTTTTATTGTGACATTCTGTCACTGCAAGGTGAACTAATGTAGCTTTATTGTGACATTCTGTCAATGTAAGGTGAATGAATGTAGGTTTATTGTGACATTCTGTCACTGCAAGCTGAACGAATGTAGGTTTTTTGTGATATTCTGTCACTGCAATGTGAACGAATGTAGGTTTATTGTGAGATTCTGTCACTGCAAGCTGAACTAATGTAGGTTTATTGTGACATTCTGTCACTGCAAGGTGAACTAATGTAGTTTTATTGTGACATTCTGTCAATGCAAGCTGAATTAATGTAGGTTTATTGTGATATTCTGTCACTTCAAAGTAAACAAATGTAGGTTTATTGTGACATTCTGTCACTGCAAGGTGAACGAATGTAGTTTTGTTGTGACATTCGGTCAAGCAAGCTGAACGAATGTAGTTTCATTGTGACATTCTGTCAATGCAAGCTGAATGAATGTAGGTTTATTGTGATATTCTGTCACTTCTAGGTGAACTAATGTAGTTTTATTGTGACATTCTGTCACTGCAAGGTGAACTAATGTAGGTTTATTTTGACATTCTGTCACTTCAAGGCGAACTAATGTAGGTTTATTGTGAGATTCTGTCACTGCAAGGTGAACTAATGTAGGTTTATTGTGAGATTCTGTCACTGCAAGGTGAACTAATGTAGGTTTATTGTGAGATTCTGTCACTGCAAGGTGAACTAATGTAGGTTTATTGTGACATTCTGTCAATGCTAGCTGAACTAATGTAGGTTTATTGTGATAATCTGTCACTTCAAGGTGAACTTAGGTAGGTTTATTGTGACATTCTGTCACTGCAAGCTGAACTAATGTAGGTTTATTGTGACATTCTGTCACTGCAAGCTGAACGAATGTAGGTTTATTGTGATATTCTGTCACTGCAAAGTGAACTAATGTAGGTTTATTGTGATATTCTGTCACTTCAAGGTGAACGAATGTAGGTTTATTGTGACATTCTGTCAATGCAAGCTGAACTAATGTAGGTTTATTGTGATAATCTGTCACTTCAAGGTGAACGAATGTAGGTTTATTGTGACATTCTGTCAATGCAAGCTGGACTAATGTAGGTTTATAGTGACATTCAGTCACTGCAAGGTGAACTAATGTAGGTTTATTGTGATATTCTGTCACTTTAAGGTGAACGAATGTAGGTTTATTGTGACATTCTGTCACTGCAAGCTGAACGAATGTAGTTTTATTGTGACATTCTTTCAATGCAAGCTGAACTAATGTAGGTTTATTGTGATAATCTGTCACTTCAAGGTGAACTAATGTAGGTTTATTGTGACATTCTATCACTGCAAGCTGAACTAATGTAGGTTTATTGTGATAATCTGTCACTTCAAGGTGAACTAATGTAGGTTTATTGTGACATTCTATCACTGCAAGCTGAACTAATGTAGGTTTATTTTGACATTCTGTCACTTCAAGGTGAACTAATGTAGGTTTATTGTGACATTCTGTCACTTCAAGGTGAACGAATAAAGGTTTATTGTGACATTCTGTCACTGCAAGCTGAACGAATGTAGTTTTATTGTGACATTCTGACAATGCAAGCTGACCGAATGTAGGTTTATTGTGACATTCTGTCACTTCAAGGTGAACTAAAGTAGTTTTATTGTGACATTCTGTGACTGCAATGTGAACTAATGTAGTTTTATTGTGACAGTCTGTGACTGCAAGGTGAACTAATGTAGTTTTATTGTGACATTCTGTCACTGCTAGCTGAACGAATGTAGTTTTATTGTGACATTCTGTCACTGCAAGGTGAACTAATATAGTTTTATTGTGACATTCTGTCAATGCAAGCTGAACTAATGTAGGTTTATTGTGATAATCTGTCACTTCAAGGTGAACTTAGGTAGGTTTATTGTGACATTCTGTCACTGCAAGCTGAACTAATGTAGGTTTATTGTGACATTCTGTCACTGCAAGCTGAACGAATGTAGGTTTATAGTGACATTCAGTCACTGCAAGGTGAACTAATGTAGGTTTATTGTGATATTCTGTCACTTTAAGGTGAACGAATGTAGGTTTATTGTGACATTCGGTCACTGCAAGCTGAACGAATGTAGTTTTATTGTGACATTCTTTCAATGCAAGCTGAACTAATGTAGGTTTATTGTGATAATCTGTCACTTCAAGGTGAACTAATGTAGGTTTATTGTGACATTCTATCACTGCAAGCTGAACTAATGTAGGTTTATTGTGACATTCTGTCACTGCAAGCTGAACGAATGTACGTTTATTGTGATATTCTGTCACTGCAAGGTGAACTAATGTAGGTTTATTGTGACATTCTGTCACTGCAAGCTGAACGAATGTAGTTTTATTGTGACATTCTTTCAAAGCAAGCTGAATGAATGTAGGTTTATTGTGATATTCTGTCATTTCGATGTGAACTAATGTAGTTTTATTGTGACATTCTGTCACTGCAAGCTGAAATAATGTAGGTTTATTTTGACATTCTGTCACTTCAAGGTGAACTAATGTAGGTTTATTGTGATATTCTGTCACTTTAAGGTGAACGAATGTAGGTTTATTGTGACATTCTGTCACTGCAAGCTGAACGAATGTAGTTTTATTGTGACATTCTTTCAATGCAAGCTGAACTAATGTAGGTTTATTGTGATAATCTGTCACTTCAAGGTGAACTAATGTAGGTTTATTGTGACATTCTATCACTGCAAGCTGAACTAATGTAGGTTTATTGTGACATTCTGTCACTGCAAGCTGAACGAATGTACGTTTATTGTGATATTCTGTCACTGCAAGGTGAACTAATGTAGGTTTATTGTGACATTCTGTCACTGCAAGCTGAACGAATGTAGTTTTATTGTGACATTCTTTCAAAGCAAGCTGAATGAATGTAGGTTTATTGTGATATTCTGTCATTTCGATGTGAACTAATGTAGTTTTATTGTGACATTCTGTCACTGCAAGCTGAACTAATGTAGGTTTATTTTGACATTCTGTCACTTCAAGGTGAACTAATGTAGGTTTATTGTGACATTCTGTCACTTCAAGGTGAACGAATAAAGGTTTATTGTGACATTCTGTCACTGCAAGCTGAACGAATGTAGTTTTATTGTGACATTCTGACAATGCAAGCTGACCGAATGTAGGTTTATTGTGACATTCTGTCACTTCAAGGTGAACTAAAGTAGTTTTATTGTGACATTCTGTGACTGCAAGGTGAACTAATGTAGTTTTATTGTGACAGTCTGTGACTGCAAGGTGAACTAATGTAGTTTTATTGTGACATTCTGTCACTGCTAGCTGAACGAATGTAGTTTTATTGTGACATTCTGTCACTGCAAGGTGAACTAATATAGTTTTATTGTGACATTCTGTCAATGCAAGCTGAACTAATGTAGGTTTATTGTGATAATCTGTCACTTCAAGGTGAACTTAGGTAGGTTTATTGTGACATTCTGTCACTGCAAGCTGAACTAATGTAGGTTTATTGTGACATTCTGTCACTGCAAGCTGAACGAATGTAGGTTTATAGTGACATTCAGTCACTGCAAGGTGAACTAATGTAGGTTTATTGTGATATTCTGTCACTTTAAGGTGAACGAATGTAGGTTTATTGTGACATTCGGTCACTGCAAGCTGAACGAATGTAGTTTTATTGTGACATTCTTTCAATGCAAGCTGAACTAATGTAGGTTTATTGTGATAATCTGTCACTTCAAGGTGAACTAATGTAGGTTTATTGTGACATTCTATCACTGCAAGCTGAACTAATGTAGGTTTATTGTGACATTCTGTCACTGCAAGCTGAACGAATGTACGTTTATTGTGATATTCTGTCACTGCAAGGTGAACTAATGTAGGTTTATTGTGACATTCTGTCACTGCAAGCTGAACGAATGTAGTTTTATTGTGACATTCTTTCAAAGCAAGCTGAATGAATGTAGGTTTATTGTGATATTCTGTCATTTCGATGTGAACTAATGTAGTTTTATTGTGACATTCTGTCACTGCAAGCTGAAATAATGTAGGTTTATTTTGACATTCTGTCACTTCAAGGTGAACTAATGTAGGTTTATTGTGACATTCTGTCACTTCAAGGTGAACGAATAAAGGTTTATTGTGACATTCTGTCACTGCAAGCTGAACGAATGTAGTTTTATTGTGACATTCTGACAATGCAAGCTGACCGAATGTAGGTTTATTGTGACACTCTGTCACTTCAAGGTGAACTAAAGTAGTTTTATTGTGACATTCTGTGACTGCAAGGTGAACTAATGTAGTTTTATTGTGACATTCTGTCACTGCAAGCTGAACGAATGTAGGTTTATTGTGATATTCTGTCACTGCACGGTGAACTAATGTAGGTTTATTGTGATATTCTGTCTCTTCAAGGTGAACGAATGTAGGTTTATTGTGACATTCTGTCAATGCAAGCTGAATTAATGTAGGTTTATTGTGATAATCTGTCACTTCAAGGTGAACGAATGTAGGTTTATTGTGACATTCTGTCAATGCAAGCTGGACTAATGTAGGTTTATTGTGATAATCTGTCACTTCAAGGTAAACGAATGTAGGTTTATTGTGACATTCTGTCACTTCAAGTAAACTAATATAGTTTTATTTTGACATTCTGTCACTGCAAGGTGGACTAATGTAGGTTTATTGTGACATTCTGTCACTTCAAGGTGAATGAATGTAGGTTTATTGTGACATTCTGTCACTGCAAGCTGAACGAATGTAGTTTTATTGTGACATTCTGACAATGCAAGCTGAACGAATGTAGGTTTATTGTGATATTCTGTCACTTCAAGGTGAACTAATGTAGTTTTATTGTGACATTCTGTGACTGCAAGGTGTACTAATGTAGTTTTATTGTGACATTCTGTCACTGCAAGGTGAACTAATGTAGCTTTATTGTGACATTCTGTCAATGTAAGGTGAATGAATGTAGGTTTATTGTGACATTCTGTCACTGCAAGCTGAACGAATGTAGGTTTATTGTGATATTCTGTCACTGCAATAAGAACGAATGTAGGTTTATTGTGAGATTCTGTCACTGCAAGCTGAACTAATGTAGGTTTATTGTGACATTCTGTCACTGCAAGGTGAACTAATGTAGTTTTATTGTGACATTCTGTCACTGCAAGGTGAACGAATGTAGTTTTGTTGTGACATTCTGTCAAGCAAGCTGAACGAATGTAGTTTTATTGTGACATTCTGTCAATGCAAGCTGAATGAATGTAGGTTTATTGTGATATTCTGTCACTTCTAGGTGAACTAATGTAGTTTTATTGTGACATTCTGTCACTGCAAGGTGAACTAATGTAGGTTTATTTTGACATTCTGTCACTTCAAGGCGAACTAATGTAGGTTTATTGTGAGATTCTGTCACTGCAAGGTGAACTAATGTAGGTTTATTGTGAGATTCTGTCACTGCAAGGTGAACTAATGTAGGTTTATTGTGACATTCTGTCAATGCAAGCTGAACTAATGTAGGTTTATTGTGATAATCTGTCACTTCAAGGTGAATGAATGTAGGTTTATTGTGACATTTTGTCAATGCAAGCTGAGCTAATGTAGGTTTATTGTGATAATCTGTCATTTCAAGGTGAACGAATGTAGGTTTATTGTAACATTCTGTCACTGCAAGCTGAACGAATGTAGTTTTTTGTGACATTCTGTCAATGCAAGCTGAACTAATGTAGGTTTATTGTGATAATCTGTCACTTCAAGGTGAAATAATGTAGGTTAATTGTAAGATTCTGTCACTCCAAGCTGAACTAATGTAGGTTTATTGTGACATTCTGTCAATGCAAGCTGAACTAATGTAGGTTTATTGTGACATTCTGTCAATGCAAGATGAACTAATATAGGTTTATTGTGATAATCTGTCACTTCAAGGTGAACGAATGTAGGTTTATTGTGACATTCTGTCAATGCAAGCTGGACTTATGTAGGCTTATTGTGACATTCTGTCACTTCAAGGTGAACGAATGTAGGTTTATTGTGACATTCTGTCACTTCAAGGTAAACTAATGTAGTTCTATTTTGACATTCTGTCACTGCAAGGTGAACTAATGTAGTTTTATTGTGACAGTCTGTGACTGCTAGGTGAACTAATGTAGGTTTATTGTGACATTCTGTCACTGCAAGCTGAACGAATGTAGTTTTATTGTGACATTCTGTCACTGCAAGGTGAACTAATGTAGGTTTATTGTGACATTCTGTCAATGCAAGCTGAACTAATGTAGGTTTATTGTGATAATCTGTCACTTCAAGGTGAACTTAGGTAGGTTTATTGTGACATTCTGTCACTGCAAGCTGAACTAATGTAGGTTTATTGTGACATTCTGTCACTGCAAGCTGAACGAATGTAGGTTTATTGTGATATTCTGTCACTGCAAAGTGAACTAATGTAGGTTTATTGTGATATTCTGTCACTTCAAGGTGAACGAATGTAGGTTTATTGTGACATTCTGTCAATGCAAGCTGAACTAATGTAGGTTTATTGTGATAATCTGTCACTTCAAGGTGAACGAATGTAGGTTTATTGTGACATTCTGTCAATGCAAGCTGGACTAATGTAGGTTTATTGTGACATTCAGTCACTGCAAGGTGAACTAATGTAGGTTTATTGTGATATTCTGTCACTTTAAGGTGAACGAATGTAGGTTTATTGTGACATTCTGTCACTGCAAACTGAACGAATGTAGTTTTATTGTGACATTCTTTCAATGCAAGCTGAACTAATGTAGGTTTATTGTGATAATCTGTCACTTCAAAGTGAACGAATGTAGGTTTATTGTGACATTCTGTCACTGCAAGGTGAACGAATGTAGTTTTGTTGTGACATTCTGTCAAGCAAGCTGAACGAATGTAGTTTTATTGTGACATTCTGTCAATGCAAGCTGAATGAATGTAGGTTTATTGTGATATTCTGTCACTTCTAGGTGAACTAATGTAGTTTTATTGTGACATTCTGTCATTGAAAGGTGAACTAATGTAGGTTTATTTTGACATTCTGTCACTTCAAGGCGAACTAATGTAGGTTTATTGTGAGATTCTGTCACTGCAAGGTGAACTAATGTAGGTTTATTGTGAGATTCTGTCAGTGCAAGGTGAACTAATGTAGGTTTATTGTGACATTCTGTCACTGCAAGGTGAACTAATGTGGGTTTATTGTGACATTCTGTCAATGCAAGATGAACTAATGTAGGTTTATTGTGATAATCTGTCACTTCAAGGTGAATGAATGTAGGTTTATTGTGACATTTTGTCAATGCAAGCTGAGCTAATGTAGGTTTATTGTGATAATCTGTCACTTCAAGGTGAACGAATGTAGGTTTATTGTAACATTCTGTCACTGCAAGCTGAACGAATGTAGTTTTTTGTGACATTCTGTCAATGCAAGCTGAACTAATGTAGGTTTATTGTGATAATCTGTTACTTCAAGGTGAAATAATGTACGTTTATTGTGACATTCTGTCACTGCAAGGTGAACTTATGTACGTTTATTGTGACATTCTGTCAATGCAAGGTGAACTAATGTAGGGTTATTGTGAGATTCTGTCACTGCAAGCTGAACTAATGTAGGTTTATTGTGACATTCTGTCAATGCAAGCTGAACTAATGTAGGTTTATTGTGACATTCTGTCAATGCAAGATGAACTAATATAGGTTTATTGTGATAATCTGTCACTTCAAGGTGAACGAATGTAGGTTTATTGTGACATTCTGTCACTTCAAGGTAAACTAATGTAGTTTTATTTTGACATTCTGTCACTGCAAGGTGAACTAATGTAGCTTTATTGTGACATTCTGTCACTTCAAGGTTAATGAATGTAGGTTTATTGTGACATTCTGTCACTGCAAGCTGAACGAATGTAGTTTTATTGTGACATTCTGACAAGGCAAGCTGAACGAATGTAGGTTTATTGTGATATTCTGTCACTTCAAGGTGAACTAATGTAGTTTTATTGTGACATTCTGTGACTGCAAGGTGAACTAATGTAGTTTTATTGTGACATTCAGTCACTGCAAGGTGAATTAATGTAGGTTTATTGTGACATTCTGTCACTGCAAGGTGAACTAATGTAGTTTTATTGTGACATTCTGTCAATGCAAGCTGAACTAATGTAGGTTTATTGTGATATTCAATCACTGCAAGGTGAACTTACGTAGGTTTATCGTGACATTCTGTCACTGCAAGGTGAACTAATGTAGTTTTATTGTGACATTCAGTCATTGCAAGGTGAACTAATGTAGGTTTATTGTGACATTCTGTCACTGCAAGGTGAATTAATGTAGTTTTATTGTGACATTCTGTCAATGCAAGCTGAACTAATGTAGGTTTATTGCGATATTCTGTCACTGCAAGGTGAACTTACGTAGGTTTATCGTGACATTCTGTCAATGCAAGCTGAACTAATGTAGGTTTATTGTGATATTCTGTCACTGCAAGGTGAACTTACGTAGGTTTATCGTGACATTCTGTCAATGCAAGCTGAACGAATGTAGTTTTATTGTGACATTCTGTCAAAGCAAGCTGAACTATTGTAGGTTTATTGTGACATTATGTCACTGCAAGCTGAACGAATGTAGTTTTATTGTGACATCCTGTCAAAGCAAGCTGAATGAATGTAGGTTTAATGTGATATTCTGTCATTTCTAGGTGAACTAATGTCGTTTTATTGTGACATTCTGTCACTGCAAGGGGAACTAATGTAGGTTTATTTTGACATTCTGTCATTTCAAGGTGAACTAATGTAGGTTTATTGTGACATTCTGTCACTTCAAGGTGAACGAATAAAGGTTTATTGTGACATTCTGTCACTGCAAGCTGAACGAATGTAGTTTTATTGTGACATTCTGACAATGCAAGCTGACCGAATGTAGGTTTATTGTGACATTCTGTCACTTCAAGTTGAACTAAAGTAGTTTTATTGTGACATTCTGTGACTGCAAGGTGAACTAATGTAGTTTTATTGTGACAGTCTGTGACTGCTAGGTGAACTAATGTAGGTTTATTGTGACATTCAGTCACTGCAAGCTGAACGAATGTAGTTTTATTGTGACATTCTGTCACTGCATGCTGAACGAATGTAGTTTTATTGTGACATTCTGTCAATGCAAGCTGAACTAATGTAGGTTTATTGTGATAATCTGTCACTTCAAGGTGAACTTAGGTAGGTTTATTGTGACATTCTGTCACTGCAAGCTGAACTAATGTAGGTTTATTGTGACATTCTGTCACTGCAAGCTGAACGAATGTAGGTTTATTGTGATATTCTGTCACTGCAAGGTGAACTAATGTAGGTTTATTGTGATATTCTGTCACTTCAAGGTGAACGAATGTAGGTTTATTGTGACATTCTGTCAATGCAAGCTGTACTAATGGAGGTTTATTGTGATAATCTGTCACTTCAAGGTGAACGAATGTAGGTTTATTGTGACATTCTGTCAATGCAAGCTGGACTAATGTAGGTTTATTGTGACATTCAGTCACTGCAAGGTGAACTAATGTAGGTTTATTGTGATATTCTGTCACTTTAAGGTGAACGAATGTAGGTTTATTGTGACATTCTGTCACTGCAAGCTGAACGAATGTAGTTTTATTGTGACATTCTTTCAATGCAAGCTGAACTAATGTAGGTTTATTGTGATAATCTGTCACTTCAAGGTGAACTAATGTAGGTTTATTGTGACATTCTATCACTGCAAGCTGAACTAATGTAGGTTTATTGTGACATTCTGTCACTGCAAGCTGAATGAATGTAGGCTTATTGTGATATTCTGTCATTTCTATGTGAACTAATGAAGTTTTATTGTGACATTCTGTCACTGCAAGGTGAACTAATGTAGGTTTATTTTGACATTCTGTCACTTCAAGGTGAACTAATGTAGGTTTATTGTGACATTCTGTCACTTCAAGGTGAACAAATAAAGGTTTATTGTGACATTCTGTCACTGCAAGCTGAACGAATGTAGTTTTATTGTGACATTCTGACAATGCAAGCTGACCGAATGTAGGTTTATTGTGACATTCTGTCACTTCAAGGTGAACTAATGTAGGTTTATTGTGATATTCTGTCACTTTAAGGTGAACGAATGTAGGTTTATTGTGACATTCTGTCACTGCAAGCTGAACGAATGTAGTTTTATTGTGACATTCTTTCAATGCAAGCTGAACTAATGTAGGTTTATTGTGATAATCTGTCACTTTAAGGTGAACTAATGTAGGTTTATTGTGACATTCTATCACTGCAAGCTGAACTAATGTAGGTTTATTGTGACATTCTGTCACTGCAAGCTGAATGAATGTAGGCTTATTGTGATATTCTGTCATTTCTATGTGAACTAATGAAGTTTTATTGTGACATTCTGTCACTGCAAGGTGAACTAATGTAGGTTTATTTTGACATTCTGTCACTTCAAGGTGAACTAATGTAGGTTTATTGTGACATTCTGTCACTTCAAGGTGAACGAATAAAGGTTTATTGTGACATTCTGTCACTGCAGGCTGAACGAATGTAGTTTTATTGTGACATTCTGACAATGCAAGCTGACCGAATGTAGGTTTATTGTGACATTCTGTCACTTCAAGGTGAACTAAAGTAGTTTTATTGTGACATTCTGTGACTGCAAGGTGAACTAATGTAGGTTTATTGTGATTTTCTGTCTCTTCAAGGTGAACGAATGTAGGTTTATTGTGACATTCTGTCAATGCAAGCTGAATTAATGTAGGTTTATTGTGATAATCTGTCACTTCAAGGTGAACGAATGTAGGTTTATTGTGACATTCTGTCAATGCAAGCTGGACTAATGTAGGTTTATTGTGATAATCTGTCACTTCAAGGTAAACGAATGTAGGTTTATTGTGACATTCTGTCACTTCAAGGTAAACTAATATAGTTTTATTTTGACATTCTGTCACTGCAAGGTGGACTAATGTAGGTTTATTGTGACATTCTGTCACTGCAAGCTGAACGAATGTAGTTTTATTGTGACATTCTGACAATGCAAGCTGAACGAATGTAGGTTTATTGTGATATTCTGTCACTTCAAGGTGAACTAATGTAGTTTTATTGTGACAATCTGGGACTGCAAGGTGAACTAATGTAGTTTTTTTGTGACATTCAGTCACTGCAAGGTGAACTAATGTAGGTTTATTGTGACATTCTGTCACTGCAAGCTGAACGAATGTAGTTTTTTTGTGACATTCTGTCAATGCAAGCTGAACTAATGTAGGTTTATTGTGATAATCTGTCACTTCAAGGTGAAATAATGTAGGTTTATTGTGACATTCTGTCACTGCAAGCTGAACTAATGTAGGTTTATTGTGATATTCTGTCACTTCAAAGTGAACGAATGTAGGTTTATTGTGACATTCTGTCACTGCAAGGTGAACGAATGTAGTTTTGTTGTGACATTCTGTCAAACAAGCTGAACGAATGTAGTTTTATTGTGACATTCTGTCAATGCAAGCTGAATGAATGTAGGTTTATTGTGATATTCTGTCAATGCAAGCTGAACTAATGTAGGTTTATTGTGATATTCTGTCACTTCAAAGTGAACGAATGTAGGTTTATTGTGACATTCTGTCACTGCAAGGTGAACGAATGTAGTTTTGTTGTGACATTCTGTCAAGCAAGCTGAACGAATGTAGTTTTATTTTGACATTCTGTCACTGCAAGCTGAATGAATGTTGGTTTATTGTGATATTCTGTCACTTTAGGTGAACTAATGTAGTTTTATTGTGACATTCTGTCACTGCAAGGTGAACTAATGTAGGTTTATTTTGACATTCTGTCACTTCAAGGTGAACTAATGTAGGTTTATTGTGAGATTCTGTCACTGCAAGGTGAACTAATGTAGGTTTATTGTGAGATTCTGTCACTGCAAGGTGAACTAATGTAGGTTTATTGTGAGATTCTGTCACTGCAAGGTGAACTGATGTAGGTTTATTGTGACATTCTGTCAATGCAAGCTGAACTAATGTAGGTTTATTGTGATAATCTGTCACTTCAAGGTGAATGAATGTAGGTTTATTGTGACATTTTGTCAATGCAAGCTGAACTAATGTAGGTTTAATGTGATAATCTGTCACTTCAAGGTGAACGAATGTAGGTTTATTGTGACATTCTGTCAATGCAACCTGGACTAATGTAGGTTTATTGTGACATTCTGTCACTTCAAGGTGAACGAATGTAGGTTTATTGTGACATTCTGTCACTTCAAGGTAAACTAATGTAGCTTTATTGTGACATTCTGTCACTGCAAGGTGAACGAATGTAGTTTTGTTGTGACATTCTGTCAAACAAGCTGAACGAATGTAGTTTTATTGTGACATTCTGTCAATGCAAGCTGAATGAATGTAGGTTTATTGTGATATTCTGTCAATGCAAGCTGAACTAATGTAGGTTTATTGTGATATTCTGTCACTTCAAAGTGAACGAATGTAGGTTTATTGTGACATTCTGTCACTGCAAGGTGAACGAATGTAGTTTTGTTGTGACATTCTGTCAAGCAAGCTGAACGAATGTAGTTTTATTTTGACATTCTGTCACTGCAAGCTGAATGAATGTTGGTTTATTGTGATATTCTGTCACTTTAGGTGAACTAATGTAGTTTTATTGTGACATTCTGTCACTGCAAGGTGAACTAATGTAGGTTTATTTTGACATTCTGTCACTTCAAGGTGAACTAATGTAGGTTTATTGTGAGATTCTGTCACTGCAAGGTGAACTAATGTAGGTTTATTGTGAGATTCTGTCACTGCAAGGTGAACTAATGTAGGTTTATTGTGAGATTCTGTCACTGCAAGGTGAACTGATGTAGGTTTATTGTGACATTCTGTCAATGCAAGCTGAACTAATGTAGGTTTATTGTGATAATCTGTCACTTCAAGGTGAATGAATGTAGGTTTATTGTGACATTTTGTCAATGCAAGCTGAACTAATGTAGGTTTAATGTGATAATCTGTCACTTCAAGGTGAACGAATGTAGGTTTATTGTGACATTCTGTCAATGCAACCTGGACTAATGTAGGTTTATTGTGACATTCTGTCACTTCAAGGTGAACGAATGTAGGTTTATTGTGACATTCTGTCACTTCAAGGTAAACTAATGTAGCTTTATTGTGACATTCTGTCACTTCAAGGTGAATGAATGTAGGTTTATTGTGACATTCTGTCACTTCTGGGTGAACTAATGTAGTTTTATTGTGACATTCTGTCACTGCAAGGTGAACTAATGTAGGTTTATTGTGAGATTCTGTCACTGCAAGCTGAACGAATGTAGGTTTATTGTGACATTCTGTCAATGCAAGCTGGACTAATGTAGGTTTATTGTGACATTCTGTCACTTCAAGGTGAACGAATGTAGGTTTATTGTGACATTCTGTCACTTCAAGGTAAACTAATGTAGGTTTATTGTGATATTCTGTCAATGCAAGCTGAACGAATGTAGGTTTATTGTGATATTCTGTCACTTCAAGGTGAACGAATGTAGGTTTATTGTGACATTCTGTCACTGCAAGGTGATCGAATGTAGTTTTGTTGTGACATTCTGTCAAGCAAGCTAAACTCATGTAGTTTTATTGTGGCATTCTGTCACTGCAAGCTGAATGAATGTAGGTTTATTGTGATATTCTGTCACTTCTAGGTCAACTAATGTAGTTTTATTGTGACATTCTGTCACTGCAAGGTGAACTAATGTAGGTTTATTTAGACATTCTGTCACTTCAAGGTGAACTAATGTAGGTTTATTGTGATATTCTGTCACTGCAAGGTGAAGTAATGTAGGTTTATTGTGAGATTCTGTCACTGCAAGGTGAACTAATGTAGGTTTATTGTGAGATTCTGTCACTGCAAGGTGAACTAATGTAGGTTTATTGTGATAATCTGTCACTTCAAGGTGAACGAATGTAGGTTTATTGTAACATTCTGTCACAGCAAGCTGAACGAATGTAGTTTTTTTGTGACATTCTGTCAATGCAAGCTTAACGAATGTAGTTTTATTGTGACATTCTGTCAATGCAAGCTGAACTTACGTAGGTTTATCGTGACATTCTGTCAATGCAAGCTGAACGAATGTAGTTTTATTGTGACATTCTGTCAAAGCAAGCTGAACTAATGTAGGTTTATTGTGACATTATGTCACTGCAAGCTGAACGAATGTAGTTTTATTGTGACATTCTGTCAAAGCAAGCTGAATGAATGTAGGTTTAATGTGATATTCTGTCATTTCTAGGTGAACTAATGTAGTTTTATTGTGACATTCTGTCACTGCAAGGGGAACTAATGTAGGTTTATTTTGACATTCTGTCATTTCAAGGTGAACTAATGTAGGTTTATTGTGACATTCTGTCACTTCAAGGTGAACGAATAAAGGTTTATTGTGACATTCTGTCACTGCAAGCTGAACGAATGTAGTTTTATTGTGACATTCTGACAATGCAAGCTGACCGAATGTAGGTTTATTGTGACATTCTGTCACTTCAAGGTGAACTAAAGTAGTTTTATTGTGACATTCTGTGACTGCAAGGTGAACTAATGTAGTTTTATTGTGACAGTCTGTGACTGCTAGGTGAACTAATGTAGGTTTATTGTGACATTCAGTCACTGCAAGCTGAACGAATGTAGTTTTATTGTGACATTCTGTCACTGCAAGGTGAACTAATGTAGTTTTATTGTGACATTCTGTCAATGCAAGCTGAACTAATGTAGGTTTATTGTGATAATCTGTCACTTCAAGGTGAACTTAGTTAGGTTTATTGTGACATTCTGTCACTGCAAGCTGAATGAATGTAGGCTTATTGTGATATTCTGTCATTTCTATGTGAACTAATGTAGTTTTATTGTGACATTCTGTCACTGCAAGGTGAACTAATGTAGGTTTATTTTGACATTCTGTCACTTCAAGGTGAACTAATGTAGGTTTATTGTGACATTCTGTCACTTCAAGGTGAACGAATAAAGGTTTATTGTGACATTCTGTCACTGCAAGCTGAACGATTGTAGTTTTATTGTGACATTCTGACAATGCAAGCTGACCGAATGTAGGTTTATTGTGACATTCTGTCACTTCAAGGTGAACTAAAGTAGTTTTATTTGACATTCTGTGACTGCAAGGTGAACTAATGTAGTTTTATTGTGACATTCTGTCACTGCAAGCTGAACAAATGTAGTTTTATTGTGACATTCTGTCACTGCAAGGTGAACTAATGTAGTTTTATTGTGACATTCTGTCAATGCAAGCTGAACTAATGTAGGTTTATTGTGACATTCTGTCACTGCAAGGTGAACTAATGTAGTTTTATTGTGACATTCTGTCAATGCAAGCTGAACTAATGTAGGTTTATTGTGATAATCTGTCACTTCAAGGTGAACTTAGGTAGGTTTATTGTGACATTCTGTCACTGCAAGCTGAACTAATGTAGGTTTATTGTGACATTCTGTCACTGCAAGCTGAACGAATGTAGGTTTATTGTGATATTCTGTCACTGCAAAGTGAACTAATGTAGGTTTATTGTGATATTCTGTCACTTCAAGGTGAACGAATGTAGGTTTATTGTGACATTCTGTCAATGCAAGCTGAACTAATGTAGGTTTATTGTGATAATCTGTCACTTCAAGGTGAACGAATGTAGGTTTATTGTGACATTCTGTCAATGCAAGCTGGACTAATGTAGGTTTATTGTGACATTCAGTCACTGCAAGGTGAACTAATGTAGGTTTATTGTGATATTCTGTCACTTTAAGGTGAACGAATGTAGGTTTATTGTGACATTCTGTCACTGCAAGCTGAACGAATGTAGTTTTATTGTGACATTCTTTCAATGCAAGCTGAACTAATGTAGGTTTATTGTGATAATCTGTCACTTCAAAGTGAACGAATGTAGGTTTATTGTGACATTCTGTCACTGCAAGGTGAACGAATGTAGTTTTGTTGTGACATTCTGTCAAGCAAGCTGAACGAATGTAGTTTTATTGTGACATTCTGTCAATGCAAGCTGAATGAATGTAGGTTTATTGTGATATTCTGTCACTTCTAGGTGAACTAATGTAGTTTTATTGTGACATTCTGTCATTGAAAGGTGAACTAATGTAGGTTTATTTTGACATTCTGTCACTTCAAGGCGAACTAATGTAGGTTTATTGTGAGATTCTGTCACTGCAAGGTGAACTAATGTAGGTTTATTGTGAGATTCTGTCAGTGCAAGGTGAACTAATGTAGGTTTATTGTGAGATTCTGTCACTGCAAGGTGAACTAATGTAGGTTTATTGTGACATTCTGTCAATGCAAGCTGAACTAATGTAGGTTTATTGTGATAATCTGTCACTTCAAGGTGAATGAATGTAGGTTTATTGTGACAGTTTGTCAATGCAAGCTGAGCTAATGTAGGTTTATTGTGATAATCTGTCACTTCAAGGTGAACGAATGTAGGTTTATTGTAACATTCTGTCACTGCAAGCTGAACGAATGTAGTTTTTTGTGACATTCTGTCAATGCAAGCTGAACTAATGTAGGTTTATTGTGATAATCTGTCACTTCAAGGTGAAATAATGTACGTTTATTGTGACATTCTGTCACTGCAAGGTGAACTTATGTAGGTTTATTGTGACATTCTGTTAATGCAAGGTGAACTAATGTAGGGTTATTGTGAGATTCTGTCACTGCAAGCTGAACTAATGTAGGTTTATTGTGACATTCTGTCAATGCAAGCTGAACTAATGTAGGTTTATTGTGACATTCTGTCAATGCAAGATGAACTAATATAGTTTTATTGTGATAATCTGTCACTTCAAGGTGAACGAATGTAGGTTTATTGTGACATTCTGTCAATGCAAGCTGGACTTATGTAGGCTTATTGTGACATTCTGTCACTTCAAGGTGAACGAATGTAGGTTTATTGTGACATTCTGTCACTTCAAGGTAAACTAATGTAGTTTTATTTTGACATTCTGTCACTGCAAGGTGAACTAATGTAGCTTTATTGTGACATTCTGTCACTTCAAGGTTAATGAATGTAGGTTTATTGTGACATTCTGTCACTGCAAGCTGAACGAATGTAGTTTTATTGTGACATTCTGACAAGGCAAGCTGAACGAATGTAGGTTTATTGTGATATTCTGTCACTTCAAGGTGAACTAATGTAGTTTTATTGTGACATTCTGTGACTGCAAGGTGAACTAATGTAGTTTTATTGTGACATTCAGTCACTGCAAGGTGAACTAATGTAGGTTTATTGTGACATTCTGTCACTGCAAGGTGAACTTAAGTAGGTTTATCGTGACATTCTGTCACTGCAAGGTGAACTAATGTAGTTTTATTGTGACATTCAGTCATTGCAAGGTGAACTAATGTAGGTTTTTTGCGATATTCTGTCACTGCAAGGTGAACTTACGTAGGTTTATCGTGACATTCTGTCAATGCAAGCTGAACTAATATAGGTTTATTGTGATATTCTGTCACTGCAAGGTGAACTTACGTAGGTTTATCGTGACATTCTGTCAATGCAAGCTGAACGAATGTAGTTTTATTGTGACATTCTGTCAAAGCAAGCTGAACTAATGTAGGTTTATTGTGACATTATGTCACTGCAAGCTGAACGAATGTAGTTTTATTGTGACATTCTGTCAAAGCAAGCTGAATGAATGTAGGTTTAATGTGATATTCTGTCATTTCTAGGTGAACTACTGTAGTTTTATTGTGACATTCTGTCACTGCAAGGGGAACTAATGTAGGTTTATTTTGACATTTTGTCATTTCAAGGTGAACTAATGTAGGTTTATTGTGATATTCTGTCACTTCAAGGTGAACGAATAAAGGTTTATTGTGACATTCTGTCACTGCAAGCTGAACGAATGTAGTTTTATTGTGACATTCTGACAATGCAAGCTGACCGAATGTAGGTTTATTGTGACATTCTGTCACTTCAAGGTGAACTAAAGTAGTTTTATTGTGACATTCTGTGACTGCAAGGTGAACTAATGTAGTTTTATTGTGACAGTCTGTGACTGCTAGGTGAACTAATGTAGGTTTATTGTGACATTCAGTCACTGCAAGCTGAACGAATGTAGTTTTATTGTGACATTCTGTCACTGCAAGGTGAACTAATGTAGTTTTATTGTGACATTCTGTCAATGCAAGCTGAACTAATGTAGGTTTATTGTGATAATCTGTCACTTCAAGGTGAACTTAGGTAGGTTTATTGTGACATTCTGTCACTGCAAGCTGAACTAATGTAGGTTTATTGTGATATTCTGTCACTGCAAGCTGAACGAATGTAGGTTTATTGTGATATTCTGTCACTGCAAGGTGAACTAATGTAGGTTTATTGTGATATTCTGTCACTACAAGGTGAACGAATGTAGGTTTATTGTGACATTCTGTCAATGCAAGCTGAACTAATGGAGGTTTATTGTGATAATCTGTCACTTCAAGGTGAACGAATGTAGGTTTATTGTGACATTCTCTCAATGCAAGCTGGACTAATGTAGGTTTATTGTGACATTCAGTCGATGCAAGGTGAACTAATGTAGGTTTATTGTGATATTCTGTCACTTTAAGGTGAACGAATGTAGGTTTATTGTGACATTCTGTCACTGCAAGCTGAACGAATGTAGTTTTATTGTGACATTCTTTCAATGCAAGCTGAACTAATGTAGGTTTATTGTGATAATCTGTCACTTCAAGGTGAACTAATGTAGGTTTATTGTGACATTCTATCACTGCAAGCTGAACTAATGTAGGTTTATTGTGACATTCTGTCACTGCAAGCTGAATGAATGTAGGCTTATTGTGATATTCTGTCATTTCTATGTGAACTAATGAAGTTTTATTGTGACATTCTGTCACTGCAAGGTGAACTAATGTAGGTTTATTTTGACATTCTGTCACTTCAAGGTGAACTAATGTAGGTTTATTGTGACATTCTGTCACTTCAAGGTGAACGAATAAAGGTTTATTGTGACATTCTGTCACTGCAAGCTGAACGAATGTAGTTTTATTGTGACATTCTGACAATGCAAGCTGACAGAATGTAGGTTTATTGTGACATTCTGTCACTGCAAGGTGAACTAAAGTAGTTTTATTGTGACATTCTGTGACTGCAAGGTGAACTAATGTAGTTTTATTGTGACAGTCTGTGACTGCAAGGTGAACTAATGTAGGTTTATTGTGACATTCAGTCACTGCAAGCTGAACGAATGTAGTTTTATTGTGACATTCTGTCACTGCAAGGTGAACTAATGTAGTTTTATTGTGACATTCTGTCAATGCAAGCTGAACTAATGTAGGTTTATTGTGATAATCTGTCACTTCAAGGTGAACTTAGGTAGGTTTATTGTGACATTCTGTCACTGCAAGCTGAACTAATGTAGGTTTATTGTGACATTCTGTCACTGCAAGCTGAACAAATGTAGGTTTATTGTGATATTCTGTCACTGCAAGGTGAACTAATGTAGGTTTATTGTGATATTCTGTCATTTCAAGGTGAACGAATGTAGGTTTATTGTGACATTCTGTCAATGCAAGCTGAACTAATGGAGGTTTATTGTGATAATCTGTCACTTCAAGGTGAACGAATGTAGGTTTATTGTGACATTCTGTCAATGCAAGCTGGACTAATGTAGGTTTATTGTGACATTCAGTCACTGCAAGGTGAACTAATGTAGGTTTATTGTGATATTCTGTCACTTTAAGGTGAACGAATGTAGGTTTATTGTGACATTCTGTCACTTCAAGCTGAACGAATGTAGTTTTATTGTGACATTCTTTCAATGCAAGCTGAACTAATGTAGGTTTATTGTGATAATCTGTCACTTCAAGGTGAACTAATGTAGGTTTATTGTGACATTCTATCACTGCAAGCTGAACTAATGTAGGTTTATTGTGACATTCTGTCACTGCAAGCTGAATTAATGTAGGCTTATTGTGATATTCTGTCATTTCTATATGAACTAATGAAGTTTTATTGTGACATTCTGTCACTGCAAGGTGAACTAATGTAGGTTTATTTTGACATTCTGTCACTTCAAGGTGAACTAATGTAGGTTTATTGTGACATTCTGTCACTTCAAGGTGAACGAATAAAGGTTTATTGTGACATTCTGTCACTGCAAGCTGAACGAATGTAGTTTTATTGTGACATTCTGACAATGCAAGCTGACCGAATGTAGGTTTATTGTGACATTCTGTCACTGCAAGGTGAACTAAAGTAGTTTTATTGTGACATTCTGTGACTGCAAGGTGAACTAATGTAGTTTTATTGTGACAGTCTGTGACTGCAAGGTGAACTAATGTAGGTTTATTGTGACATTCAGTCACTGCAAGCTGAACGAATGTAGTTTTATTGTGACATTCTGTCACTGCAAGGTGAACTAATGTAGTTTTATTGTGACATTCTGTCAATGCAAGCTGAACTAATGTAGGTTTATTGTGATAATCT
Source organism: Bulinus truncatus (assembly GCA_021962125.1). Classification (NCBI taxonomy): domain Eukaryota; kingdom Metazoa; phylum Mollusca; class Gastropoda; family Planorbidae; genus Bulinus; species Bulinus truncatus. The sequence goes on along the minus strand of JAGDYQ010000046.1, from coordinate 6,047,832 downwards.
GTCACTTCAAGGTGAACTTAGGTAGGTTTATTGTGACATTCTGTCACTGCAAGCTGAACTAATGTAGGTTTATTGTGACATTCTGTCACTGCAAGCTGAACAAATGTAGGTTTATTGTGATATTCTGTCACTGCAAGGTGAACTAATGTAGGTTTATTGTGATATTCTGTCATTTCAAGGTGAACGAATGTAGGTTTATTGTGACATTCTGTCAATGCAAGCTGAACTAATGGAGGTTTATTGTGATAATCTGTCACTTCAAGGTGAACGAATGTAGGTTTATTGTGACATTCTGTCAATGCAAGCTGGACTAATGTAGGTTTATTGTGACATTCAGTCACTGCAAGGTGAACTAATGTAGGTTTATTGTGATATTCTGTCACTTTAAGGTGAACGAATGTAGGTTTATTGTGACATTCTGTCACTTCAAGCTGAACGAATGTAGTTTTATTGTGACATTCTTTCAATGCAAGCTGAACTAATGTAGGTTTATTGTGATAATCTGTCACTTCAAGGTGAACTAATGTAGGTTTATTGTGACATTCTATCACTGCAAGCTGAACTAATGTAGGTTTATTGTGACATTCTGTCACTGCAAGCTGAATTAATGTAGGCTTATTGTGATATTCTGTCATTTCTATATGAACTAATGAAGTTTTATTGTGACATTCTGTCACTGCAAGGTGAACTAATGTAGGTTTATTTTGACATTCTGTCACTTCAAGGTGAACTAATGTAGGTTTATTGTGACATTCTGTCACTTCAAGGTGAACGAATAAAGGTTTATTGTGACATTCTGTCACTGCAAGCTGAACGAATGTAGTTTTATTGTGACATTCTGACAATGCAAGCTGACCGAATGTAGGTTTATTGTGACATTCTGTCACTGCAAGGTGAACTAAAGTAGTTTTATTGTGACATTCTGTGACTGCAAGGTGAACTAATGTAGTTTTATTGTGACAGTCTGTGACTGCAAGGTGAACTAATGTAGTTTTATTGTGACATTCTGTCACTGCAAGCTGAACGAATGTAGTTTTATTGTGACATTCTGTCACTGCAAGGTGAACTAATGTAGTTTTATTGTGACATTCTGTCAATGCAAGCTGAACTAATGTAGGTTTATTGTGATAATATGTCACTTCAAGGTGAACTTACGTAGGTTTATTGTGACATTCTGTCACTGCAAGCTGAACTAATGTAGGTTTATTGTGACATTCTGTCACTGCAAGCTGAACGAATGTAGGTTTATTGTGATATTCTGTCACTGCAAGGTGAACTAATGTAGGTTTATTGTGATTTTCTGTCTCTTCAAGGTGAACGAATGTAGGTTTATTGTGACATTCTGTCAATGCAAGCTGGACTAATGTAGGTTTATTGTGATAATCTGTCACTTCAAGGTAAACGAATGTAGGTTTATTGTGACATTCTGTCACTTCAAGGTAAACTAATATAGTTTTATTTTGACATTCTGTCACTGCAAGGTGGACTAATGTAGGTTTATTGTGACATTCTGTCACTTCAAGGTGAATGAATGTAGGTTTATTGTGACATTCTGTCACTGCAAGCTGAACGAATGTAGTTTTATTGTGACATTCTGACAATGCAAGCTGAACGAATGTAGGTTTATTGTGATATTCTGTCACTTCAAGGTGAACTAATGTAGTTTTATTGTGACAATCTGTGACTGCAAGGTGAACTAATGTAGTTTTTTTGTGATAATCTGTCACTTCAAGGTGAAATAATGTAGGTTTATTGTGACATTCTGTCACTGCAAGCTGAACTAATGTAGGTTTATTGTGATATTCTGTCACTTCAAAGTGAACGAATGTAGGTTTATTGTGACATTTTTTCACTGCAAGGTGAACGAATGTAGTTTTGTTGTGACATTCTGTCAAACAAGCTGAACGAATGTAGTTTTATTGTGACATTCTGTCAATGCAAGCTGAATGAATGTAGGTTTATTGTGACATTTTGTCAATGCAAGCTGAGCTAATGTAGGTTTATTGTGATAATCTGTCACTTCAAGGCGAACGAATGTAGGTTTATTGTAACATTCTGTCACTGCAAGCTGAACGAATGTAGTTTTTTGTGACATTCTGTCAATGCAAGCTGAACTAATGTAGGTTTATTGTGATAATCTGTCACTTCAAGGTGAAATAATGTACGTTTATTGTGACATTCTGTCACTGCAAGGTGAACTTATGTAGGTTTATTGTGACATTCTGTCAATGCAAGGTGAACTAATGTAGGGTTATTGTGAGATTCTGTCACTGCAAGGTGAACTAATGTAGTTTTATTGTGACATTCTGTCAATGCAAGCTGAACTAATGTAGGTTTATTGTGATATTCTGTCACTGCAAGGTGAACTTACGTAGGTTTATTGTGACATTCTGTCAATGCAAGGTGAACTAATGTAGGGTTATTGTGAGATTCTGTCACTGCAAGGTGAACTAATGTAGTTTTATTGTGACATTCTGTCAATGCAAGCTGAACTAATGTAGGTTTATTGTGATATTCTGTCACTGCAAGGTGAACTTACGTAGGTTTATTGTGACATTCTGTCACTGCAAGGTGAACTAATGTAGTTTTATTGTGACATTCAGTCTTTGCAAGGTGAACTAATGTAGGTTTATTGTGACATTCTGTCACTGCAAGGTGAACTAATGTAGTTTTATTGTGACATTCTGTCAATGCAAGCTGAACTAATGTAGGTTTATTGCGATATTCTGTCACTGCAAGGTGAACTTACGTAGGTTTATCGTGACATTCTGTCAATGCAAGCTGAACTAATGTAGGTTTATTGTGATATTCTGTCACTGCAAGGTGAACTTACGTAGGTTTATCGTGACATTCTGTCAATGCAAGCTGAACGAATGTAGTTTTATTGTGACATTCTGTCAAAGCAAGCTGAACTATTGTAGGTTTATTGTGACATTATGTCACTGCAAGCTGAACGAATGTAGTTTTATTGTGACATTCTGTCAAAGCAAGCTGAATGAATGTAGGTTTAATGTGATATTCTGTCATTTCTAGGTGAACTAATGTCGTTTTATTGTGACATTCTGTCACTGCAAGGGGAACTAATGTAGGTTTATTTTGACATTCTGTCATTTCAAGGTGAACTAATGTAGGTTTATTGTGACATTCTGTCACTTCAAGGTGAACGAATAAAGGTTTATTGTGACATTCTGTCACTGCAAGCTGAACGAATGTAGTTTTATTGTGACATTCTGACAATGCAAGCTGACCGAATGTAGGTTTATTGTGACATTCTGTCACTTCAAGTTGAACTAAAGTAGTTTTATTGTGACATTCTGTGACTGCAAGGTGAACTAATGTAGTTTTATTGTGACAGTCTGTGACTGCTAGGTGAACTAATGTAGGTTTATTGTTGACATTCAGTCACTGCAAGCTGAACGAATGTAGTTTTTATTGTGACATTCTGTCACTGCATGCTGAACGAATGTAGTTTTATTGTGACATTCTGTCAATGCAAGCTGAACTAATGTAGGTTTATTGTGATAATCTGTCACTTCAAGGTGAACTTAGGTAGGTTTATTGTGACATTCTGTCACTGCAAGCTGAACTAATGTAGGTTTATTGTGACATTCTGTCACTGCAAGCTGAACGAATGTAGGTTTATTGTGATATTCTGTCACTGCAAGGTGAACTAATGTAGGTTTATTGTGATATTCTGTCACTTCAAGGTGAACGAATGTAGGTTTATTGTGACATTCTGTCAATGCAAGCTGTACTAATGGAGGTTTATTGTGATAATCTGTCACTTCAAGGTGAACGAATGTAGGTTTATTGTGACATTCTGTCAATGCAAGCTGGACTAATGTAGGTTTATTGTGACATTCAGTCACTGCAAGGTGAACTAATGTAGGTTTATTGTGATATTCTGTCACTTTAAGGTGAACGAATGTAGGTTTATTGTGACATTCTGTCACTGCAAGCTGAACGAATGTAGTTTTATTGTGACATTCTTTCAATGCAAGCTGAACTAATGTAGGTTTATTGTGATAATCTGTCACTTCAAGGTGAACTAATGTAGGTTTATTGTGACATTCTATCACTGCAAGCTGAACTAATGTAGGTTTATTGTGACATTCTGTCACTGCAAGCTGAATGAATGTAGGCTTATTGTGATATTCTGTCATTTCTATGTGAACTAATGAAGTTTTATTGTGACATTCTGTCACTGCAAGGTGAACTAATGTAGGTTTATTTTGACATTCTGTCACTTCAAGGTGAACTAATGTAGGTTTATTGTGACATTCTGTCACTGCAAGGTGAACGAATGTAGTTTTGTTGTGACATTCTGTCAAACAAGCTGAACGAATGTAGTTTTATTGTGACATTCTGTCAATGCAAGCTGAATGAATGTAGGTTTATTGTGATATTCTGTCAATGCAAGCTGAACTAATGTAGGTTTATTGTGATATTCTGTCACTTCAAAGTGAACGAATGTAGGTTTATTGTGACATTCTGTCACTGCAAGGTGAACGAATGTAGTTTTGTTGTGACATTCTGTCAAGCAAGCTGAACGAATGTAGTTTTATTGTGACATTCTGTCACTGCAAGCTGAATGAATGTTGGTTTATTGTGATATTCTGTCACTTTAGGTGAACTAATGTAGTTTTATTGTGACATTCTGTCACTGCAAGGTGAACTAATGTAGGTTTATTTTGACATTCTGTCACTTCAAGGTGAACTAATGTAGGTTTATTGTGAGATTCTGTCACTGCAAGGTGAACTAATGTAGGTTTATTGTGAGATTCTGTCACTGCAAGGTGAACTAATGTAGGTTTATTGTGAGATTCTGTCACTGCAAGGTGAACTAATGTAGGTTTATTGTGACATTCTGTCACTGCAAGCTGAACTAATGTAGGTTTATTGTGATAATCTGTCACTTCAAGGTGAATGAATGTAGGTTTATTGTGACATTTTGTCAATGCAAGCTGAACTAATGTAGGTTTAATGTGATAATCTGTCACTTCAAGGTGAACGAATGTAGTTTTATTGTGACATTCTGTCAATGCAAGCTGGACTAATGTAGGTTTATTGTGACATTCTGTCACTTCAAGGTGAACGAATGTAGGTTTATTGTGACATTCTGTCACTTCAAGGTAAACTAATGTAGCTTTATTGTGACATTCTGTCACTTCAAGGTGAATGAATGTAGGTTTATTGTGACATTCTGTCACTTCTGGGTGAACTAATGTAGTTTTATTGTGACATTCTGTCACTGCAAGGTGAACTAATGTAGGTTTATTGTGAGATTCTGTCACTGCAAGCTGAACGAATGTAGGTTTATTGTGACATTCTGTCAATGCAAGCTGGACTAATGTAGGTTTATTGTGACATTCTGTCACTTCAAGGTGAACGAATGTAGGTTTATTGTGACATTTTGTCAATGCAAGCTGAACTAATGTAGGTTTATTGTGATAATCTGTCACTTCAAGGTGAACGAATGTAGGTTTATTGTGACATTCTGTCAATGCAAGCTGGACTAATGTAGGTTTATTGTGACATTCAGTCACTGCAAGGTGAACTAATGTAGGTTTATTGTGATATTCTGTCACTTTAAGGTGAACGAATGTAGGTTTATTGTGACATTCTGTCACTGCAAGCTGAACGAATGTAGGTTTATTGTGACATTCTTTCAATGCAAGCTGAACTAATGTAGGTTTATTGTGATAATCTGTAACTTCAAGGTGAACTAATGTAGGTTTATTGTGACATTCTATCACTGCAAGCTGAACTAATGTAGGTTTATTGTGACATTCTGTCACTATAAGCTGAATGAATGTAGGCTTATTGTGATATTCTGTCATTTCTATGTGAACTAATGTAGTTTTATTGTGACATTCTGTCACTGCAAGGTGAACTAATGTAGGTTTATTTTGACATTCTGTCACTTCAAGGTGAACTAATGTAGGTTTATTGTGACATTCTGTCACTTCAAGGTGAACGAATGTAGTTTTATTGTGACATTCTGTCACTGCAAGGTGAACTAATGTAGGTTTATTTTGACATTCTGTCACTTCAAGGTGAACTAATGTAGGTTTATTGTGACATTCTGTCACTTCAAGGTGAACGAATAAAGGTTTATTGTGACATTCTGTCACTGCAAGCTGAACGATTGTAGTTTTATTGTGACATTCTGACAATGCAAGCTGACCGAATGTAGGTTTATTGTGACATTCTGTCACTTCAAGGTGAACTAAAGTAGTTTTATTGTGACATTCTGTGACTGCAAGGTGAACTAATGTAGTTTTATTGTGACATTCTGTCACTGCAAGGTGAACTAATGTAGTTTTATTGTGACATTCTGTCAATGCAAGCTGAACTAATGTAGGTTTATTGTGATAATATGTCACTTCAAGGTGAACTTACGTAGGTTTATTGTGACATTCTGTCACTGCAAGCTGAACTAATGTAGGTTTATTGTGACATTCTGTCACTGCAAGCTGAACGAATGTAGGTTTATTGTGATATTCTGTCACTGCAAGGTGAACTAATGTAGGTTTATTGTGATTTTCTGTCTCTTCAAGGTGAACGAATGTAGGTTTATTGTGACATTCTGTCAATGCAAGCTGAATTAATGTAGGTTTATTGTGATAATCTGTCACTTCAAGGTGAACGAATGTAGGTTTATTGTGACATTCTGTCAATGCAAGCTGGACTAATGTAGGTTTATTGTGATAATCTGTCACTTCAAGGTAAACGAATGTAGGTTTATTGTGACATTCTGTCACTTCAAGGTAAACTAATATAGTTTTATTTTGACATTTTGTCACTGCAAGGTGGACTAATGTAGGTTTATTGTGACATTCTGTCACTTCAAGGTGAATGAATGTAGGTTTATTGTGACATTCTGTCACTGCAAGCTGAACGAATGTAGTTTTATTGTGACATTCTGACAATGCAAGCTGAACGAATGTAGGTTTATTGTGATATTCTGTCACTTCAAGGTGAACTAATGTAGTTTTATTGTGACAATCTGTGACTGCAAGGTGAACTAATGTAGTTTTTTTGTGACATTCAGTCACTGCAAGGTGAACTAATGTAGGTTTATTGTGACATTCTGTCACTGCAAGCTGAACAAATGTAGTTTTTTTGTGACATTCTGTCAATGCAAGCTGAACTAATGTAGGTTTATTGTGATAATCTGTCACTTCAAGGTGAAAAAATGTAGGTTTATTGTGACATTCTGTCACTGCAAGCTGAACTAATGAAGGTTTATTGTGATATTCTGTCACTTCAAAGTGAACGAATGTAGGTTTATTGTGACATTCTGTCACTGCAAGGTGAACGAATGTAGTTTTGTTGTGACATTCTGTCAAACAAGCTGAACGAATGTAGTTTTATTGTAACATTCTGTCAATGCAAGCTGAATGAATGTAGGTTTATTGTGATATTCTGTCAATGCAAGCTGAACTAATGTAGGTTTATTGTGATATTCTGTCACTTCAAAGTGAACGAATGTAGGTTTATTGTGACTTTCTGTCACTGCAAGGTGAACGAATGTAGTTTTGTTGTGACATTCTGTCAAGCAAGCTGAACGAATGTAGTTTTATTGTGACATTCTGTCACTGCAAGCTGAATGAATGTTGGTTTATTGTGATATTCTGTCACTTTAGGTGAACTAATATAGTTTTATTGTGACATTCTGTCACTGCAAGGTGAACTAATGTAGGTTTATTTTGACATTCTGTCACTTCAAGGTGAACTAATGTAGGTTTATTGTGAGATTCTGTCACTGCAAGGTGAACTAATGTAGGTTTATTGTGAGATTCTGTCACTGCAAGGTGAACTAATGTAGGTTTATTGTGAGATTCTGTTACTGCAAGGTGAACTAATGTAGGTTTATTGTGACATTCTGTCACTGCAAGCTGAACTAATGTAGGTTTATTGTGACATTCTGTCACTGCAAGCTGAACGAATGTAGGTTTATTGTGATATTCTGTCACTGCAAGGTGAACTAATGTAGGTTTATTGTGATTTTCTGTCTCTTCAAGGTGAACGAATGTAGGTTTATTGTGACATTCTGTCAATGCAAGCTGAATTAATGTAGGTTTATTGTGATAATCTGTCACTTCAAGGTGAACGAATGTAGGTTTATTGTGACATTCTGTCAATGCAAGCTGGACTAATGTAGGTTTATTGTGATAATCTGTCACTTCAAGGTAAACGAATGTAGGTTTATTGTGACATTCTGTCACTTCAAGGTAAACTAATATAGTTTTATTTTGACATTTTGTCACTGCAAGGTGGACTAATGTAGGTTTATTGTGACATTCTGTCACTTCAAGGTGAATGAATGTAGGTTTATTGTGACATTCTGTCACTGCAAGCTGAACGAATGTAGTTTTATTGTGACATTCTGACAATGCAAGCTGAACGAATGTAGGTTTATTGTGATATTCTGTCACTTCAAGGTGAACTAATGTAGTTTTATTGTGACAATCTGTGACTGCAAGGTGAACTAATGTAGTTTTTTTGTGACATTCAGTCACTGCAAGGTGAACTAATGTAGGTTTATTGTGACATTCTGTCACTGCAAGCTGAACGAATGTAGTTTTTTTTGTGACATTCTGTCAATGCAAGCTGAACTAATGTAGGTTTATTGTGATAATCTGTCACTTCAAGGTGAAATAATGTAGGTTTATTGTGACATTCTGTCACTGCAAGCTGAACTAATGTAGGTTTATTGTGATATTCTGTCACTTCAAAGTGAACGAATGTAGGTTTATTGTGACATTCTGTCACTGCAAGGTGAACGAATGTAGTTTTGTTGTGACATTCTGTCAAACAAGCTGAACGAATGTAGTTTTATTGTGACATTCTGTCAATGCAAGCTGAATGAATGTAGGTTTATTGTGATATTCTGTCAATGCAAGCTGAACTAATGTAGGTTTATTTGTATATTCTGTCACTTCAAAGTGAACGAATGTAGGTTTATTGTGACATTCTGTCACTGCAAGGTGAACGAATGTAGTTTTGTTGTGACATTCTGTCACTTCAAGGTGAACGAATGTAGGTTTATTGTGACATTCTGTCACTGCAAGCTGAATGAATGTTGGTTTATTGTGATATTCTGTCACTTTAGGTGAACTAATGTAGTTTTATTGTGACATTCTGTCACTTCAAGGTGAACTAATGTAGGTTTATTGTGAGATTCTGTCACTGCAAGGTGAACTAATGTAGGTTTATTGTGAGATTCTGTCACTGCAAGGTGAACTAATGTAGGTTTATTGTGAGATTCTGTCACTGCAAGGTGAACTAATGTAGGTTTATTGTGACATTCTGTCAATGCAAGCTGAACTAATGTAGGTTTATTGTGATAATCTGTCACTTCAAGGTGAATGAATGTAGGTTTATTGTGACATTTTGTCAATGCAAGCTGAACTAATGTAGGTTTAATGTGATAATCTGTCACTTCAAGGTGAACGAATGTAGGTTTATTGTGACATTCTGTCAATGCAAGCTGGACTAATGTAGGTTTATTGTGACATTCTGTCACTTCAAGGTGAACGAATGTAGGTTTATTGTGACATTCTGTCACTTCAAGGTAAACTAATGTAGCTTTATTGTGACATTCTGTCACTTCAAGGTGAATGAATGTAGGTTTATTGTGACATTCTGTCACTTCTGGGTGAACTAATGTAGTTTTATTGTGACATTCTGTCACTGCAAGGTGAACTAATGTAGGTTTATTGTGAGATTCTGTCACTGCAAGCTGAACGAATGTAGGTTTATTTTGACATTCTGTCAATGCAAGCTGGACTAATGTAGGTTTATTGTGACATTCTGTCACTTCAAGTTGAACGAATGTAGGTTTATTGTGACATTCTGTCACTTCAAGGTAAACTAATGTAGTTTTATTTTGACATTCTGTCACTGCAAGGTGAACTAATGTAGCTTTATTGTGACATTCTGTCACTTCAAGGTTAATGAATGTAGGTTTTTTGTGAAATTCTGTCACTGCAAGCTGAACGAATGTAGGTTTATTGTGATATTCTGTCACTGCAAGGTGAACTAATGTAGGTTTATTGTGAGATTCTGTCACTGCAAGCTGAACTAATGTAGGTTTATTGTGACATTCTGTCAATGCAAGCTGAACTAATGTAGGTTTATTGTGATATTCTGTCAATGCAAGCTGAACGAATGTAGGTTTATTGTGATATTCTGTCACTTCAAGGTGAACGAATGTAGGTTTATTGTGACATTCTGTCACTGCAAGGTGATCGAATGTAGTTTTGTTGTGACATTCTGTCAAGCAAGCTGAACTCATGTAGTTTTATTGTGGCATTCTGTCACTGCAAGCTGAATGAATGTAGGTTTATTGTGATATTCTGTCACTTCTAGGTCAACTAATGTAGTTTTATTGTGACATTCTGTCACTGCAAGGTGAACTAATGTAGGTTTATTTTGACATTCTGTCACTTCAAGGTGAACTAATGTAGGTTTATTGTGATATTCTGTCACTGCAAGGTGAAGTAATGTAGGTTTATTGTGAGATTCTGTCACTGCAAGGTGAACTAATGTAGGTTTATTGTGAGATTCTGTCACTGCAAGGTGAACTAATGTAGGTTTATTGTGACATTCTGTCAATGCAAGCTGAACTAATGTAGGTTTATTGTGATAATCTGTCACTTCAAGGTGAATGAATGTAGGCTTATTGTGACATTTTGTCAATGCAAGCTGAACTAATGTAGGTTTATTGTGATAATCTGTCACTTCAAGGTGAACGAATGTAGGTTTATTGTAACATTCTGTCACTGCAAGCTGAACGAATGTAGTTTTTTTGTGACATTCTGTCAATGCAAGCTGAACTAATGTAGGTTTATTGTCATAATCTGATACTTCAAGGTGAAATAATGTAGGTTTCTTGTGACATTCTGTCACTGCAAGGTGAACTAATGTAGGTTTATTGTGACATTCTGTCAATGCAAGGTGAACTAATGTAGCTTTATTGTGAGATTCTGTCACTGCAAGCTGAACTAATTTAGGTTTATTATGACATTCTATCAATGCAAGCTGAACTAATGTAGGTTTATTGTGACATTCTGTCAATGCAAGATGAACTAATATAGGTTTATTGTGATAATCTGTCACTTCAAGTTGAGCGAATGTAGTTTTATTGTGACATTCTGTCAATGCAAGCTGGACTAATGTAGGTTTATTGTGACATTCTGTCACTTCAAGGTGAACGAATGTAGGTTTATTGTGACATTCTGTCACTTCAAGGTAAACTAATGTAGTTTTATTTTGACATTCTGTCACTGCAAGGTGAACTAATGTAGCTTTATTGTGACATTCTGTCACTTCAAGGTGAATGAATGTAGGTTTATTGTGACATTCTGTCACTGCAAGCTGAACGAATGTAGTTTTATTGTGACATTCTGACAATGCAAGCTGAACGAATGTAGGTTTATTGTGATATTCTGTCACTTCAAGGTGATTTAATGTAGTTTTATTGTGACATTCTGTGACTGCAAAGTGAACTAATGTAGTTTTATTGTGACATTCAGTCACTGCAAGCTGAACTAATGTAGGTTTATTGTGACATTCTGTCACTGCAAGGTGAACTAATGTTGTTTTATTGTGACATTCTGTCAATACAAGCTGAACTAATGTAGGTTTATTGTGATAATCTATCACTTCAAGGTGAACTTACGTAGGTTTATCGTGACATTCTGTCACTGCAAGGTGAACTAATGTAGGTTTATTGTGATATTCTGTCACTTTAAGGTGAACGAATGTAGGTTTATTTTGACATTCTGTCACTTTAAGGTGAACGAATGTAGTTTTATTGTGACATTCTGTCACTGCAAGCTTAACGAATGTAGTTTTATTGTGACATTCTGTCAATGCAAGCTGAATGAATGTAGGTTTATTGTGATATTCTGTCACTTCTGGGTGAACTAATGTAGTTTTATTGTGACATTCTGTGACTGCAAGGTGAACTAATGTAGGTTTATTTTGACATTCTGTCACTTCAAGGTGAACTAATGTAGGTTTATTGTGACATTCTGTCACTTCAAGGTGAACGAATAAAGGTTTATTGTGACATTCTGTCACTGCAAGCTGAACGAATGTAGTTTTATTGTGACATTCTGACAATGCAAGCTGAACGAATGTAGGTTTATTGTGACATTCTGTCACTTCAAGGTGAACTAAAGTAGTTTTATTGTGACATTCTGTGACTGCAAGGTGAACTAATGTAGTTTTATTGTGACATTCTGTGACTGCAAGGTGAACTAATGTAGGTTTATCGTGACATTCTGTCACTGCAAGCTGAACGAATGTAGTTTTATTGTGACATTCTGACAATGCAAGCTGAACGAATGTAGGTTTTTTGTGATATTCTGTCACTTCAAGGTGAACTAATGTAGTTTTATTGTGACATTCTGTGACTGCAAGGTGAACTAATGTAGTTTTATTGTGACATTCAGTCACTGCAAGGTGAACTAATGTAGGTTTATTGTGACATTCTGTCACTGCAAGGTGAACTAATGTAGTTTTATTATGACATTCTGTCAATGCAAGCTGAACTAATGTAGGTTTATTGTGATAATCTATCACTTCAAGGTGAACTTACGTAGGTTTATCGTGACATTCTGTCACTGCAAGGTGAACGAATGTAGGTTTATTGTGACATTCTGTGACTGCAAGGTGAAATAATGTAGGATTATTTTGACATTCTGTCACTTCAAGGTGAACTAATGTAGGTTTATTGTGACATTCTGTCACTTCAAGGTGAACGAATAAAGGTTTATTGTGACATTCTGTCACTGCAAGCTGAACGAATGTAGTTTTATTGTGACATTCTGACAATGCAAGCTGAACGAATGTAGGTTTATTGTGACATTCTGTCACTTCAAGGTGAACTAAAGTAGTTTTATTGTGACATTCTGTCACTTCAAGGTGAACTAAAGTAGTTTTATTGTGACATTCTGTGACTGCAAGGTGAACTAATGTAGTTTTATTGTGACATTCAGTCACTGCAAGGTGAACTAATGTAGGTTTATTGTGACATTCTGTCACTGCAAGGTGAACTTACGTAGGTTTATCGTGACATTCTGTCACTGCAAGGTGAACGAATGTAGGTTTATTGTGACATTCTGTCACTGCAAGGTGAACTAATGTAGGTTTATTGTGATATTCTGTCACTTTAAGGTGAACGAATGTAGTTTTATTGTGACATTCTTTCAATGCAAGCTGAACTAATGTAGGTTTATTGTGATAATCTGTCACTTCAAGGTGAACTAATGTAGGTTTATTGTGACATTCTGTCACTGGAAGCTGAACTAATGTAGGTTTATTGTGACATTCTGTCACTGCAAGCTGAACGAATGTACGTTTATTGTGATATTCTGTCCCTGCAAGGTGAACTTATGTAGGTTTATTGTGACATTCTGTCACTGCAAGCTTAACGAATGTAGTTTTATTGTGACATTCTGTCAATGCAAGCTGAATGAATGTAGGTTTATTGTGATATTCTGTCACTTCTGGGTGAACTAATGTAGTTTTATTGTGACATTCTGTGACTGCAAGGTGAAATAATGTAGGTTTATTTTGACATTCTGTCACTTCAAGGTGAACTAATGTAGGTTTATTGTGACATTCTGTCACTTCAAGGTGAACGAATAAAGGTTTATTGTGACATTCTGTCACTGCAAGCTGAACGAATGTAGTTTTATTGTGACATTCTGACAATGCAAGCTGAACGAATGTAGGTTTATTGTGACATTCTGTCACTTCAAGGTGAACTAAAGTAGTTTTATTGTGACATTCTGTGACTGCAAGGTGAACTAATGTAGTTTTATTGTGACATTCTGTGACTACAAGGTGAACTAATGTAGGTTTATTGTGACATTCTGTCACTGCAAGCTGAACGAATGTAGTTTTATTGTGACATTCTGACAATGCAAGCTGAACGAATGTAGGTTTTTTGTGATATTCTGTCACTTCAAGGTGAACTAATGTAGTTTTATTGTGACATTCTGTGACTGCAAGGTGAACTAATGTAGGTTTATTGTGACATTCAGTCACTGCAAGGTGAACTAATGTAGTTTTATTGTGACATTCTGTCACTGCAAGGTGAACTAATGTAGGTTCATTGTGATAATCTGTCACTTCAAGGTGAACTTACGTAGGTTTATTGTGACATTCTGTCACTGCAAGCTGAACTAATGTAGGTTGATTGTGACATTCTGTCACTGCAAGCTGAACGAATGTAGGTTTATTTTGATATTCTGTCACTGCAAGGTGAACTAATGTAGGTTTATTGTGATTTTCTGTCACTTCAAGGTGAACGAATGTAGGTTTATTGTGACATTCTGTCACTTCAAGGCGAACGAATGTAGTTTTTTTGTGACATTCTGTCAATGCAAGCTGAACTAATGTAGGTTTATTGTGATAATCTGTCACTTCAAGGTGAAATAATGTAGGTTTTTTGTGACATTCTGTCACTGCAAGCTGAACTAATGTAGGTTTATTGTGACATTCTGTCACTGCAAGCTGAACTAATGAAGTTTATTGTGACATTCTGTCAATGCAAGCTGAACTAATGTAGGTTTATTGTGACATTCTGTCAATGCAAGCTGAACTAATGTAGGTTTATTGTGACATTCTGTCAATGCAAGCTGAACTAATGTAGGTTTATTGTGATAATCTGTCACTTCAAGGTGAACGAATGTAGGTTTATTGTGACATTCTGTCACTGCAAGCTGAACTAATGTAGGATTATTGTGACATTCTGTCAATGCAAGCTGAATGAATGTAGGTTTATTGTGATATTCTGTCACTTCTAGGTGAACTAATGTAGTTTTATTGTGACATTCTGTTACTGCAAGGTGAACTAATGTAGGTTTTTTTTGACATTCTGTCACTTCAAGGTGAACTAATGTAGGTTTATTGTGACATTCTGTCACTTCAAGGTGAACGAATAAAGGTTTATTGTGACATTCTGTCACTGCAAGCTGAACGAATGTAGTTTTATTGTGACATTCTGACAATGCAAGCTGAACGCATGTAGGTTTTTTGTGACATTCTGTCACTTCAAGGTGAACTAAAGTAGTTTTATTGTGACATTCTGTAACTGCAAGGTGAACTAATGTAGTTTTATAGTGACATTCTGTGACTGTAAGGTGAACTAATGTAGGTTTATTGTGACATTCTGTCACTGCAAGCTGAACGAATGTAGTTTTATTGTGACATTCTGACAATGCAAGCTGAACGAATGTAAGTTTATTGTGATATTCTGTCACTTCAAGGTGAACTAATGTAGTTTTATTGTGACATTCAGTCACTGCAAGGTGAACTAATGTAGGTTTATTGTGACATTCTGTCACTGCAAGGTGAACTAATGTAGTTTTATTGTGACATTCTGTCAATGGAAGCTGAACTAATGTAGGTTTATTGTGATAATCTGTCACTTCAAGGTGAACTTACGTAGGTTTATTGTGACATTCTGTCACTGCAAGGTGAACTATTGTAGGTTTATTGTGACATTCTGACAATGCAAGCTGAACGAATGTAGGTTTATTGTGATATTCTGTCACTGCAAGGTGAACTAATGTAGGTTTATTGTGATATTCTGTCACTTCAAGGTGAACGAATGTAGGTTTATTGTGACATTCTGTCACTGCAAGCTGAACGAATGTAGTTTTATTGTGACATTCTTTCAATGCAAGCTGAACTAATGTAGGTTTATTGTGATAATCTGTCACTTCAAAGTGAACTAATGTAGGTTTATTGTGACATTCTGTCACTGCAAGCTGAACTAATGTAGGTTTATTGTGACATTCTGTCGCTGCAAGCTGAACGAATGTAGGTTTATTGTGATATTCTGTGACTGCAAGGTGAACTAATGTAGGTTTATTGTGACATTCTGTCACTGCAAGCTGAACGAATGTAGTTTTATTGTGACATTCTTTCAATGCAAGCTGAACTAATGTAGGTTTATTGTGATAATTTGTCACTTCAAGGTGAACTAATGTAGGTTTATTGTGACATTCTGTCACTGCAAGCTGAACTAATGTAGGTTTATTGTGACATTCTGTCAATGCAAGCTGAATGAATGTAGGTTTATTGTGATATTCTGTCACTTCTAGGTGAACTAATGTAGTTTTATTGTGACATTCTGTCACTGCAAGGTGAACTAATGTAGGTTTTTTTAGACATTCTGTCACTTCAAGGTGAACTAATGTAGGTTTATCTTGACATTCTGTCACTTCAGGGTGAACGAATGAAGGTTTATTGTGACATTCTGTCACTGCAAGCTGAACGAATGTAGTTTTATTGTGACATTCTGACAATGCAAGCTGAACGAATGTAGGTTTTTTGTGACATTCTGTCACTTCAAGGTGAACTAAAGTAGTTTTATTGTGTTATTCTGTAACTGCAAGGTGAACTAATGTAGTTTTATAGTGACATTCTGTGACTGTATGGTGAACTAATGTAGGTTTATTGTGACATTCTGTCACTGCAAGCTGAACTATTGTAGGTTTATTGTGACATTCTGTCACTGCAAGCTGAACTAATGTAGGTTTATTGTGACATTCTGTCGCTGCAAGGTGAACGAATGTAGGTTTATTGTGATATTCTGTGACTGCAAGGTGAACTAATGTAGGTTTATTGTGACATTCTGTCACTGCAAGCTGAACGAATGTAGTTTTATTGTGACATTTTGTCAATGCAAGCTGAATGAATGTAGGTTTATTGTGATATTCTGTCACTTCTAGGTGAACTAATGTAGTTTTATTGTGACATTCTGTCACTGCAAGGTGAACTAATGTAGGTTTATTGTGACATTCTGTCACTTCAAGGTGAATGAATGAAGGTTTATTGTGACATTCTGTCACTGCAAGCTGAACGAATGTAGGTTTATTGTGACATTCTGTCACTTCAAGGTGAACTAAAGTAGTTTTATTGTGACATTCTGTGACTGCAAGGTGAACTAATGTAGTTTTATTGTGACATTCTGTGACTGCAAGGTGAACTTATGTAGGTTTATTGTGACATTCTGTCACTGCAAGCTGAACGAATGTAGTTTTATTGTGACATTCTGACAATGCAAGCTGAACGAATGTAAGTTTATTGTGATATTCTGTCACTTCAAGGTGAAC
This sequence comes from Bulinus truncatus, assembly GCA_021962125.1. Classification (NCBI taxonomy): domain Eukaryota; kingdom Metazoa; phylum Mollusca; class Gastropoda; family Planorbidae; genus Bulinus; species Bulinus truncatus. The sequence goes on along the minus strand of JAGDYQ010000046.1, from coordinate 6,030,688 downwards.
TAATGTAGTTTTATTGTGACATTCAGTCACTGCAAGGTGAACTAATGTAGGTTTATTGTGACATTCTGTCACTGCAAGGTGAACTAATGTAGTTTTATTGTGACATTCTGTCAATGGAAGCTGAACTAATGTAGGTTTATTGTGATAATCTGTCACTTCAAGGTGAACTTACGTAGGTTTATTGTGACATTCTGTCACTGCAAGCTGAACTATTGTAGGTTTATTGTGACATTCTGTCACTGCAAGCTGAACGAATGTAGGTTTATTGTGATATTCTGTCACTGCAAGGTGAACTAATGTAGGTTTATTGTGATATTCTGTCACTTCAAGGTGAACGAATGTAGGTTTATTGTGACATTCTGTCACTGCAAGCTGAACGAATGTATTTTTATTGTGACATTCTTTCAATGCAAGCTGAACTAATGTAGGTTTATTGTGATAATCTGTCACTTCAAGGTGAACTAATGTAGGTTTATTGTTACATTCTGTCACTGCAAGCTGAACTAATGTAGGTTTATTGTGACATTCTGTCGCTGCAAGCTGAACGAATGTAGGTTTATTGTGATATTCTGTGACTGCAAGGTGAACTAATGTAGGTTTATTGTGACATTCTGTCACTGCAAGCTGAACGAATGTAGTTTTATTGTGACATTCTGTCAATGCAAGCTGAATGAATGTAGGTTTATTGTGATATTCTGTCACTTCTAGGTGAACTAATGTAGTTTTATTGTGACATTCTGTCACTGCAAGGTGAACTAATGTAGGTTTATTGTGACATTCTGTCACTTCAAGGTGAACGAATGAAGGTTTATTGTGACATTCTGTCACTGCAAGCTGAACGAATGTAGTTTTATTGTGACATTCTGACAATGCAAGCTGAACGAATGTAGGTTTATTGTGACATTCTGTCACTTCAAGGTGAACTAAAGTAGTTTTATTGTGACATTCTGTCACTGCAAGCTGAACGAATGTAGTTTTATTGTGACATTCTGTCAATGCAAGCTGAATGAATGTAGGTTTATTGTGATATTCTGTCACTTCTAGGTGAACTAATGTAGTTTTATTGTGACATTCTGTCACTGCAAGGTGAACTAATGTAGGTTTATTGTGACATTCTGTCACTTCAAGGTGAACGAATGAAGGTTTATTGTGACATTCTGTCACTGCAAGCTGAACGAATGTAGTTTTATTGTGACATTCTGACAATGCAAGCTGAACGAATGTAGGTTTATTGTGACATTCTGTCACTTCAAGGTGAACTAAAGTAGTTTTATTGTGACATTCTGTCACTTCTAGGTGAACTAATGTAGTTTTATTGTGACATTCTGTCACTGCAAGGTGAACTAATGTAGGTTTATTGTGACATTCTGTCACTGCAAGCTGAACGAATGTAGTTTTATTGTGACATTCTGTCAATGCAAGCTGAATGAATGTAGGTTTATTGTGATATTCTGTCACTTCTAGGTGAACTAATGTAGTTTTATTGTGACATTCTGTCACTGCAAGGTGAACTAATGTAGGTTTATTGTGACATTCTGTCACTTCAAGGTGAACGAATGAAGGTTTATTGTGACATTCTGTCACTGCAAGCTGAACGAATGTAGTTTTATTGTGACATTCTGACAATGCAAGCTGAACGAATGTAGGTTTATTGTGACATTCTGTCACTTCAAGGTGAACTAAAGTAGTTTTATTGTGACATTCTGTGACTGCAAGGTGAACTAATGTAGTTTTATTGTGACATTCTGTGACTGCAAGGTGAACTAAAGTAGTTTTATTGTGACATTCTGTGACTGCAAGGCGAACTAATGTAGTTTTATTGTGACATTCTGTCACTGCAAGGTGAACTAATGTAGGTTTATTGTGACATTCTGTCACTTCAAGGTGAACTAATGTAGGTTTATTGTGACATTCTGTCACTTCAAGGTGAACGAATGTAGGTTTATTGTGACATTCTGTCACTGCAAGCTGAACGAATGTAGTTTTATTGTGACATTCTGACAATGCAAGCTGAACGAATGTAGGTTTATTGTGATAATCTGTCACTTAAAAGTGAACTTACGTAGGTTTATTGTGACATTCTGTGACTGCAAGGTGAACTAATGTAGTTTTATTGTGACATTCTGTCACTGCAAGGTGAACTAATGTAGTTTTATTGTGACATTCTGTCACTGCAAGGTGAACTATTGTAGGTTTATTGTGACATTCTGTTACTGCAAGGTCAACTAATGTAGGCTTGTGTCAAATAAAGGTGACATGAACGTAAGGGCACTGTGCTCACAATAAATTCCATTTTGTTTTGTTTTAAGATATTCAAGTTTTTGAAGCCTTTGAATTACCTAGAATATATCAATAATATTTTAAAGGGAAGTGGAAATTCAAAATTATTTTTTGATTAATATATTCATTTAAACGTTTTAATTAGATTTGTATTAAATATTCTATTCTGGATATGATTCCTCAAATTTCATATATAGATGCATATTTTTTTTCCTAAGACGTATATTATAGTATATATTACTTCTTCAGTGACTACAGTAAATGCCTTCTTTGTTCAATGAATATATACAATACAATTGATATATTTTCCAATTTATTTTTATTTTGTATTAATTTCTTTGAGTCTAAATTTTATCAGTAAAAACATATTTCTTTTAATAAAAAAAAAAGTTGAAAAAAAAATTCAGCCATTTTTCTTTACTGACTTTATGATGATTTTCTCCAGATATTTTTTTTCCATATATATAATGTTGTTAGTGATTTTAATCCCGTATCTTTTATTAAAGTAAATTAATCTTAAAAAAAATTCTTTGCTTGTTGAAGCCCATGAAAAACAAACACTCCATTGCAATCCCCCTGAATGATTAGAGTGGAACAGAAAGGGTCATGTCCGTGCCTTGGGTGTCTTAGTTTAGACCCCCCCCCCTCCCTCATTTCATTATCTTCAGCCAATGTATATTGAAAACTGAACATATCATTAATTGAAATGATAATTATTGAGTATTGACTATCAAAGAATGGTCAATTTGACGAAAAGATTTGTAAAGCTGCTATTAGTGTTATTCTCTGCGATAAATCTGAACAAAACGTGAAGTTTCATTTTGTTTTTTTTTTTGTATTTTGAATAATCGGCAAGACGATATATTTTAAAGTATTTGTGTAAGAAATTATTCGGGTACAACTCATTCCTTTACATTAGGGGCACCATCAATTTATATCGCCCCATCAATATATATCGCCCCATTAATGTGTATCGCCCCATCAATTTATATCGCCCCATCAATTTATATCGCCCCATCAATTTATATCGCCCCATCAATGTGTATCGCCCCATCAATTTATATCGCCCCATCAATGTGTATCGCCCCATCAATTTATATCGCCCCATCAATGTGTATCGCCCCATCAATTTATATCACCCCATCAATGTGTATCGCCCCATCAATGTATATCGCCCCATCAATGTATGATTGTTTTTGCTTGTAAACTCTATCATCAAAAGAATAATGATAATAAACATAATAAACTAAGATGTTATATGTATTAATATTTACAGATAAACAATTGACACTAAGTCTTTCATGAATTAATTCTCATGCAGCTGGTGACGAAACATGGCAGCCAGCGAGTACATAATTGAATAATACTCTCTTGGTTAAAGTTTCAGTTTCAAGCACACATACCCCTTAGCAAAATGTACACGAATGCACATAGAAATATCCTGAAATATAAATAGACTCAATGATGTGTACACACATTTCCACACCTACTGACACACCAGAATGAATGTACTCAGATACAACATGTGTACTGACTCATAAGAAAGAGATGCAAACAATTTAATATGTTAGAAAGTAGTCGACTCTTTCACATTTGTCGAAATCCATCATCATTTGTTTAGTCTGAATGTAAATTGACGAATTCTTTCACACCACGAAAAATATAGTTTCATGTAACAAATCTAAATATCCTTTACACATCTAAATTTCATATTAAAAAATCTAATTTAATATTAAACAGATTTTGTCATTGTATGTACTTACTGTTTCACAAAGTATTCTTCCTTTCATAGAGTTCACCCTCTCTGTCCTCCATATCCTGTCCACCCTATCTGACCTCCATAGCCTGTCCACATATCTGTCTTACATAGCCTGTCCACCCTATCTGTCCTCCATATCCTGTCCACCTTATCTGTCTTCTATAGCCTGTCCACCCTATCTGTCCTGCATAGCCTGTCCACCCTATCTGTCCTCCATATCCTGTCCACCTTATGTCTTCTATAGTCTGTCCACCCTATCTGTCCTCCATATCCTGTCCACCCTATCTGACCTCCATAGCCTGTCCACATTATCTCCCCTGCATAGCCTGTCCACATATCTGTCTTGCATAGCCTGTCCACCCTATCTGTCCTCCATATCCTGTCCACCTTATCTGTCTTCTATAGCCTGTCCACCCTATCTGTCCTGCATAGCCTGTCCACCCTATCTGTCCTGCATAGCCTGTCCACATTATCTGTCTTGCATAGCCTGTCCACCCTATCTGTCCTCCATATCCTGTCCACCCTATCTGTCCTCCATATCCTGTCCACATTATCTGTCTTGCATAGCCTGTCCACCTTATCTGTCCTCCATATCCTGTCCACCCTATCTGTCCTCCATAGCCTGTCCACATTATCTGTCCTGCATAGCCTGTCCACCCTATCTGTTCTGCATAGCCTGTCCACCCTATCTGTCCTCCATAGCCTGTCCACCCTATGTCAATTAGCTCATGTTGAAACATGATGAGTCAAGAGGTCGAGATGCCTGTAATTACGCAAGTTCTTGCCCATGGGACATACAGCGCTGACCATTTTCTTACTTTGACCAAAGGCCATTCATCTCCGACTCACTTTTTTACCCATGACAAAGTACACTAAATAGTTACATAGGAAGAAATCTAAGATGTAAAGTGAGAAACATAGAACATGTAGGCGGGGGAGGAGGGTAGACTGAGGCCAGGGTCAGCGTGATAACAATGGGGGGAGGCTAACTGCAGAACATATAGGACATATTGGACATATGGGACATATAGGACATATTGGACATATAGGACATATGGGATATATAGAACATATAGGACATATTGGACATATAGGACATATAGGACATATTGGACATATAGGACATATATGACATATTGGACATATTGGACATATAGGACATATTGGATATATAGGACATATTGGACATATAGGACATATTGGACATATTGGACATATAGGACATATTGGACATTTATGATATATAGGACATATTGGACATATAGGACATATAGGAGGACATATAGAATATATAGGACATATTGGAGATATAGGATATATAGGACACTATTGGACATATAGGACATATTGGGCATATAGTATATATAGGACATATAGGACATATTAGACAATATGCTTATCAACCTACAGACTCTCTTTAAAACATAAACAAAACGCCAAATACAGAAATATATATGTGTTATGATTATTGTTAATTACACACGTATATATATATATATATATATATATATATATATATATGAGTGTGTGTGTGTGTGTGTGTTTGTGTGTTTGTGTGTGTTTGTGTGTGTCTCTCTGTGTGTAACAATCTTAGGAAATTACGAAATACTATATCTAGAGAGGTCATTTTACGCAAGAGGTAGTAAGACCATTATGTCACCAAGTTCTAAAAAGACCAGCCAACCTTACTGAATAGGTCAAAAGTAGGATACTAAAATTGCCTCATAAAAATATTGTACCACAGGGGAAAATAAAGTCTTCAGAAAAAGTAAAAACGCATGCAAAATAAAAAAAAAATCTGATCAGACAGAGTAGAAACAGAGAAACCGTATTGCTTGACCCAGACTTACTTTCTATACGTATGAAGTCAACTGGTATATTCCACTGTACAACTATAGCGATGGTCGTCCTAACGATGTAAAGGACATTAGTCTGCAGTCTGCCTGTCTTCTATTAGTTTGTTATTCTATTAATCGGCAATTCTGTTTGTCGGACATTCTATTAGTCTGTCTTTCTATTATTTGGTAAGCCTATGGGCTAGCCATTCATTGTCTATCAATCAGTAACAATGTTAGTCAGTCATTTTATAAGTCAGTCATTTGTCAGCCACTCTGCTTAAAATCAATATATTTTTGTATTATCACTTAAACTGCCAATATTTCGATGACCTGTGTCTTCATAATCGATTTGAAGAAAATTTATATTCTCTTCAAGATAACATGAACATAGTATGATATAATATCACAAGCACATTTTAATATTTATAGCATTTAGGCTGAATTGGCCTATATATTGGACTATATATTGGACTATTTATTGAACTATATATTGGACTATATGTTGGACTATATTTTGGACTATATATTGAACTATATATTGGACTCTATATTGGACTATATATTGAACTATATATTGGACTCTATATTGGACTCTATATTGATTTATATATTGAACTATATATTGGACTCTATATTGGACTCTATATTGGACTCTATATTGGACTATATGTTGGACTACAGATTGAACTATATACTGATACCTTTATTGGTTTCTTTTGTTTGTTAAAGTGTTTTCTCTGTCAAAATTTGATTACACTGTAGTAAAATCTTATCATATCTGTTGAGGTGACTTTATGACCAAGTCTACTGCTCAACACAAAGTCGACTTGTTTTTCCGTAGGGTTTCATCTGTGTACATTCAACTGAAATCAAAAATTTGTATAGCAGAAAATGAAGAAATCATAGCCATTTTATCTAATAGGCGATTTAAAACATTTTCTAAAATTAGATTACAAATGGGCAAAGAGGAAAAACATTTGAATGTATAAAAAAACTCAATGCGTCTAAAGAGGAAACAGTCTTTTACAACTCGGAGATTCGCGAGTAAAAATTGCAGTAAATTTTTCAAGGGGAAATAACTGGTATTGGGATGTTGGATATTAAGTACTTAGAAGACATTTTAAAGTAGTGCTGGAGTCTGTTTTTTAAGAGAAACTGCTTTTATCTGTAGCAATTGATTGTTTCCCTTGCTTTAGGTCGTCGTGGGACTAATGGACTAGTGCGTGAGTTCACTGGGTAATTAGCAGTGTCTTGTTGGATGGATGGACGGTTTGTATCAATGGAAGTACGGCATGAATAGAAAAATATGAACACGGAACGTAGATTGTACAGTATACAAACTTGAAGTACTGGCACAGCTGTCATCTTCTATTGAATATGTCAACTTAAAGTACCGGTGCATGTGTCGTGTTGACACTATGTGTGAGTCAGTTGCTGTAGAGACAATCAACATGTCATGAGTACAGGTTAACTTGTAGGCCACTTGATAGTAAACAAATATTATGTTCCACTCCTCAGTAAATTTATAACTAGTCTATTGCTAAACCTAACGTGTAAAACGAAGGTTCATATTCGCCATAAAGGATCATTAATGTTATCAAAAAGAAAATAAGTTCAATAGCTTGTACAGAATATTTACATAGTTTCAAATCTCTGCTGACAATTTTGATCTGTTCAATAACTTGTACAGAATATTTACATAATTAATTTCAAATCTCTGATGACAATTTTGATCTGTTCATAACTTGTCAGTAATCATACAGATAATGTTGACTGTATTAAAGTACTTTTCTAAAAGAACTTTTTGTTTAAACTAATTAAAGACCTATAAGGAAGACTCAAAAGGAAATGATCTCTTAGCTTTAGAATTCAAAACAATATTAGCTTTATACTGTCTTATTACTGATGAAACCTAGTCTAGAAGTAACAGTATTTTCAATGACAGGGGACGGAACTGGTAATGTAACATTTAAAATCATATCATCAAAATGTGTCATATTTAGCCGAGACACTTAATACTTGATGTTATTGCTTTGATAAGATTTTTAATTTTTTTTTTTACATTTTGTTATTTTTTTTTTTGGTTTGTCTTTTAAAATACCGAATATACTTTGTCGTTAATTTAAATCTAAAACTGTTGGTCTATTGGATTGTGAAACTAGATCTATCAGAATGTTCGTATGTGACCTGTTTCAAGTGGCGAATTTAGAGTTAATGGCTCCCGGAGTAGACTCTAAAAATGCCGCCCTATTTCTATGCTAAAACTTACAAAAGTGGTGAAAATAGTTACAACTCTACCTGTTTCTGTACAGTACATTGCCGAGTGGTAAAAATAGTTACAACTCTACCTGTTTCTGTACAGTACATTGCCGAGTGGTGAAAATAGTTACAACTCTACCTGTTTCTGTACAGTACATTGCCGAGTGGTGAAAATAGTTACAACTCTACCTGTTTCTGTACAGTACATTGCCGAGTGGTGACACTTCATCGACTGGGATGTAGGTCATAGCGTCATCTGAAAAATGAACACATAATGTTGGACTGTGAACGAGACATAATGTTGGACTGTGAACGAGACATAATGTTGGACTGTGAACGAGACATAATGTTGAACTGTGAACGAGACATAATGTTGGACTGTGAACAAGATATAATGTTGAACTGTGAACGAGACATAATGTTGGACTGTGAACGAGACATAATGTTGGACTGTGAACGAGACATAATGTTGGACTGTGAACGAGACATAATGTTGGACTGTGAACGAGACACATAATGTTGAACTGTGAACGAGACATAATGTTGAACTGTGGACGAGACACATAATGTTGGACTGTGAACGAGACATAATGTTGGACTGTGAACGAGACACATAATGTTGTACTGTGAACGAGACATAATGTTGGACTGTGAACGAGACATAATGTTGGACTGTGAACGAGACATAATGTTGAACTGTGGACGAGACACATAATGTTGGACTGTGGACGAGACACCTAATGTTGGACTGTGGACGAGACATAAGGTTGAACTGTGGACGAGACATAATGTTGGACTGTGGACGAGACATAATGTTGAACTGTGGACGATACATAATGTTGGACTGTGGACGAGACATAATGTTGGACTGTGAACGAGACACATAATGTTGGACTGTGGACGAGATATAATGTTGGACTGTGAACAAGATATAATGTTGAACTGTGAACAAGCCATAGCATTTGCAACTTCTTGAGCGTAAACGAAACATATTGTTGATTTACAAGTATGTCGGAAGTAACGTAGACATAATGTTATACTGTGAACGAGACATAATGTTGAACTGTGGACGAGACACATAATGTTGGACTGTGGACGAGACATAATGTTGGACTGTGGACGAGACATAATGTTGAACTGTGGACGATACATAATGTTGGACTGTGGACGAGACATAATGTTGGACTGTGAACGAGACACATAATGTTGGACTGTGGACGAGATATAATGTTGGACTGTGAACAAGATATAATGTTGAACTGTGAACAAGCCATAGCATTTGCAACTTCTTGAGCGTAAACGAAACATATTGTTGATTTACAAGTATGTCGGAAGTAACGTAGACATAATGTTATACTGTGAACGAGACACATAATGTCGGATAGTAACGTATGGACTGTGAACGAGACACATAATGTTGGACTGTGAACGAGACACATAATGTTGGACTGTGAACGAGACACATAATGTCGGATAGTAACGTAGGGACTGTGAACGAGACACATAATGTTGGACTGTGAACGAGACACATAACGTTGGACTGTGAACGAGACACATAATGTCGGATAGTAACGTAGGGACTGTGAACGACACACATAATGTTGAACTGTGACGAATATTATTCACTCCCCTGTTACATTTAGTGAGCGATTCTTCATCTGACCTACTTACATTCAGAGTTAAGGTGACACCAACACTTGTTAGAAAACACCAGGTCTTCTCCTTCAGTTGTCACAGAGAACGGAAGTACTGTACGGACAGCCTGACAGAGGAACACAGAGGCGGAAGTCGAGACAACACAGTCAACAAACTGAAGACAAACTGTCAACAAACTGAGACAAACTGTCACCAAAATGGAGAACCCGCCTCCCACTCTGACACCACCGGCACGGTCAACCAATAATTCCCAAGTATAACGTTTCTCTGTGTCCATCCCGTCATTTGACGACAAGATTATCTCAATGTATGACAAGAAAATTGATCATAATATACTGGCTAAACAAGATTCTGTGTAGTGAGGACTATTGTCCAATGGCTGACTCTGGTATTAATTTGTATATCAGTGTCAACGGACCTACACTGTCATACAATTTCTTTTTGTGATGTCCGGGACATGGTCAGTAGCGATCTCTATATTAAAAAAAAATGACTGAGGCAGACGCCTCACACCTGACAGGGACCTATATAGGTCCCGGCCATTGGTCTCTTTAAACTTTGAAGTAAAGTAAAGTATCTTTAGCCCTAATGGGCCATCGGGGCAGATGAAGTGTATATTCCACCTGTTTCTGTAAACCTTTGCACGTAAAAAGATTGTGTGGTTAGGCACAGCACAGCCGCCTTTACTTCCTTAATTAAAGTCGTGTACCCGTTTAATGCTGGGTGGACTTGTGGGATATTTGACTAACTTTCTCACCGAGGATCGACCCCAAGACTTTCAGGTCGACAGTGGAACATCTACACCACTGTGCCACCCGTCCCTTTCTTTAAAATGTGCGTGAACACAACTCGCTGAGTATGCACACACACACACACACACCCACACGACACAGAAAACACTCCTGTTAGTTTAGTAGACCTATACACACTGTCAGGTTACTCACGCAGTCATCATTAGCTGCTGTACACAAGTCTCGGAACAGCAGAGGGAATACTGCATTCGGCCCAGCTGATTCCACATACCGGCTCGCACTGCCACTGGCATGATATATGTTGCGTCAAATAGTGATATAAATAATCATTGGTCAATAGCCTATGATGATGTCATATTGTTTATCATCTCTACAGGCGGTTATGTTATTGTATCAACAAATCTAGGGGGGGGGGGTCCGACAGAAACATGTCGGTTTTTTTTCTTATTGACTGAAATCAACTGGAAGTTTACCCAAGTAATTGAACCAAGGGAGAAAATCAAGGACGTAGATTGGCAGAAAGTCAGAAAAGAAAAGGGAAAGGAAATCTTTTGCGGTGAGGTATTTATGTAAATGATGTCACAGAACTAGAAGAATAAGAACCACGTGGGGATCAATCATCCAATAAGAAAAAAAACGGAACGTCATTTGTCGAGAGAGAGAGAGAGAGAGAGAGAGAGAGAGAGAGAGAGAGAGAGAGAGAGGGGGGGGTGGAAAGAAAGTTCGGGTGTGTGGTGGGGGCAGAAATGCTACGGGGGTGGCTGGAGTTGGAACAAATTAGATGTGCTGTTACATCATCACACAAGATTTGATGACGTCACTGAACATCATTGTTTAGTTCAGTGGATGAAATTTAGAGATTGGATGTCTCGTTAAAATGGAAGAAATGAAATCTGAACAAAAGATTAATATGAGATTGTTTAGATAGCTGGAGTAAAGATAAGACACACACAGAACAGTAGATGAAGCTGGAGTAAAGATGAGACACACACAGAACAGTAGATGAAGCTGGAGTAAAGATGAGACACACACAGAACAGCAGATGAAGCTGGAGTAAAGATGAGACACACACAGAACAGCAGATGAAGCTGGAGTAAAGATGAGACACACACAGAACAGCAGATGAAGCCGGATTACTCAGTCTCGAAGCCGGATTAGTCAGTCGTGCGGACCGGATAAGTCAGTCCTACGGGCCGGATAAGTCAGTTACGCGGGTCGGATTAGTCAGTCCCACGGGTCGGATCAAGCCCAAGGACCGTAGTTTACCCCTGGGCTGAGCTATGGGATGCCTTCAGATTATATTTCAATTTTCGAGTCATGATAATAAAGTAAACTGTAGGTGTGTTTAATATTAGTTTACAGGATAGTCGTTAAATATATAGATAAATAGACAGATAGATTATTGAAGTAGATAAATAGACAGATAGATTATTGAAGTAGATAAATAGACAGATAGATTATTGAAGTAGATAGATAGACTGATAGATTATTGAAGTAGATAGATAGACTGATAGATTATTGAAGTAGACAGATAGACTGATAGATTATTGAAGTAGATAAATAGACAGATAGATTATTGAAGTAGATAGATAGACTGATAGATTATTGAAGTAGATAGATAGACTGATAGATTATTGAAGTAGATAAATAGACAGATAGATTATTGAAGTAGATAGATAGACTGATAGATTATTGAAGTAGATAGATAGACTGATAGATTATTGAAGTAGATAAATAGACAGATAGATTATTGAAGTAGATAAATAGACTGATAGATTATTGAAGTAGATAGATAGACTGATAGATTATTGAAGTAGATAGATAGACTGATAGATTATTGAAGTAGATAGATAGACAGATAGAATATTGAAGTAGATAGATAGACAGATAGAATATTGAAGTAGATAAATAGACAGATAGATTATTGAAGTAGATAAATAGACAGATAGATTATTGAAGTAGATAGATAGACTGATAGATTATTGAAGTAGATAGATAGGCTGATAGATTATTGAAGTAGATAGATAGACTGATAAATTATTGAAGTAGATAAATAGACTGATAGATTATTGAAGTAGATAAATAGACTGATAGATTATTGAAGTAGATAAATAGACAGATAGATTATTGAAGTAGATAAATAGACAGATAGATTATTGAAGTAGATAGATAGACTGATAGATTATTGAAGTAGATAAATATATAGATTATTGAAGTAGATAAACAGACTAACGGTCAAACAGTTGGCCAAACACAGAAATGTCCAGTGGTCACTATAGCCCAGCACCAACGCCTCCTTGATGTCCATCTCTACCGACTATTCGTCAAATTAGGTCCACGTAGAAAGGTCAAGTCATTGTTTTGACCATCGCCTCTCTAGATGAGAACATTTAGAGTGCTTTACCGTCTAACAAGATGAGAGAACTCAAGGAGGATAATTGTCTTCTTTCTTTTTTTTTTCTTTCCCTTTCTTTTAAATAAATTGAGACCCAACTCTAAAAATTGAATTAGTCCAGTGTTTCTAAAAGTGGCGCTTTACAGGATTCTGGGAATGAACTTTGTTTTTATAGTGTACAGAGTAAATAGAGCTGTAAAGCTCTGCTTGAAAAGTAAATAGAGCTGTACTAGGATGGTAAATAGAGCTGTACAGCTGTACTTGGAGATTATATAGAGCTGTACTTAGGGAATAAATAGAGCTGTACTTGGAGAGTAAATAGAGCTTACTTGGAGAGTAAATAGAGCTGTACTTGGGGAGTAAATAGAGCTGTACTTGGAGAGTAAATAGAGCTGTACTTGGGAGTAAATAGAGCTTATTTGGAGAGTAAATAGATCTGTACTTGGAGAGTAAATAGAGCTTACTTGGAGAGTAAATAGAGCTGTACTTGGGGAGTAAATAGAGCTGTACTTGGAGAGTAAATAGAGCTGTACTTGGGAGTAAATAGAGCTTATTTGGAGAGTAAATAGATCTGTACTTGGGGAGTAAATAGAGCTGTACTTGGGGAGTAAATAGAGCTGTACTTGGAGAGTAAATAGAGGTGTATTTAGGGAGTAAATAGAGCTGTACTTGGAGAGTAAATAGAGGTGTATTTAGGGAGTAAATAGAGCTGTTGAACTGATAAAAGAAAGACATTATTAAAAAGACATAATGCAACAAACAAAACAGTATATTTCCAAACATATGCGAGTCAATCTTGAATTAATTTGCTAAGTAGTTTTAAGAATAAATATACATCAACAAAATGTTACTAAGTTGGCTATAACACATCATAAGTCTCATAGCTGTAGAAAATCATGGGATGCTACATTCTCAGCCACGCCTTCTTAAAGTACTCATCATTTAGAGATAGACACACGTTAAAATGACCTAATTCTCTATAACACTTTTTATTTCCCATTAAGAATGAATCGGTATTATGTTACATTTGTAAATATTTATTTTAACCAAGCATTGAAATTAGAAATAAAATTCAACTCAGAAGTCACCAAGTGTCTCTTAATTTCGAGGCGAGAAACTTTCTTCAAAATATGCTTTGAACTTTTTGTTCAAATCTATTGTCTGTTCTAAAAAGTGGGATGGATAATTCACCGGTAAATCGCTCGACTGTCGACCTAAAAGTCCCTGGATTTTTCAGGTCATGGATATTTCCATCGTGCATCCATGGCAGTTGCACAATAGACTATGGTGATGAAAGAAGAGCACCATTAAAAACGGTTCCCTTTGTTTTGTAGGATCTAAGAGATTTTATCTCAGTCTTACAGGGACTTCACACACACACAAATTGACAGACTGTTGTTCGTTGTAAATATTGACAGACTTTTGTTCGTTGTAAATATTGACAGACTGTTGTTCGTTGTAAATATTGACATGCTGTTTACCGTTGTAAACATTTAAAAGCTGTTGACCGCTGAACATATTGAACATTACAATTATTGACAACTTCCACTGTTGTAAATATTGACATACTTGTGTGTAAATACACAGACAGTATTTACATGAAAACATAAATACACATATATTATTTACATGAAAACATAAATACACAGACAGTATTTATATGAAAACATAAATACACATATATTATTTACATGAAAACATAATTCGCAAACAGAGTTCATGAAATATTAAACTGTGACTTTATTTAACAAATATTCTCATTTTATTTTGTTTTTAATGTGAATTTAGTTTCATTAAAGCAAAAATAATTTCTCAATCTCAATGACTTTGTTGTAATATGATATTGACTTATAATGGCTGATTGTGAAACAGTTCATATTTAACTTATCTTTTTAATAACAAGTTAAATGTCATTGGAGTCAGTTTATAACGAACTGTGAAATACAAAACAATATGTTTAAAAACTTTCTCAGCTTATTTGATGAGCGGCAGATGATCACGTGATCCACAGCTTTGTGTTGCTTAGCAACATTTAAAATAAAGCTGAAGGTGAGACTTGTGTCATGAACTCATGAAGTGTTGAGGCGAAATAAATCATCGGACCATCAAAATTTTCATATTTAACTATCTTCTGAAACGTGTAAACAATGAGACGCTTGTGTGTCAATGTCCTGCAAGGATGTTAAACTGGATTAAGAGTTCAATGCATATCTAAAGTTTCTACTAACGTCTTGATTGTGGGCCCAAGCTAAGTGATTGGATACTGGGTCCACAAGTCTGGTATATGTGTATATATTACAAGAGAGAGAGAGAGAGAGAGAGAGAGAGAGAGAGAGAGAGAGAGAGAGACATATATATAGAGAAATAAAAGATAGATTGGGCTGTTTGGCGGAATGGTGGGGTCCATGGAATGTTGGAGGTCCATGAAATTGTGGCGTTCTCGAAATGGTGGGATTTAATGAATGGTGGAGTTCAATGAATTGTGGGGTCCACGAAATGGTGGGGTTCACGGAATGGTGGGGTTCAATGAATTGTGGGGATCAAGGAATGATGGGGTCCACGGAATGGTGGGGTTCAATGAATTGTGGGGTTCATGGAATGGTGGGGTTCAATGAATGGTGGGGTTCAATGAATGGTGGGGTTCAATGAATTGTGGGGATCAATGAATGGTGGGGTTCATGGAATGGTGGGGTTCAATGAATGGTATGGTTCAATGAATGGTGGGGTTCAATGAATGGTGGGGTTCAATGAATTGTGGGGATCAAGGAATGGTGGGGTTCAATGAATGGTGGGGTTCAATGAATGGTGGGGTTCAATGAATGGTACGGTTCAATGAATGGTGGGGTTCATGGAATGGTGGGGTTCAATGAATGGTGGGGTCCACGGAATGGTAGGTTCAATGAATTGTGGGATCAAGGAATGGTGGGGTCCACGGAATGGTGGGGTTCAATGAATGGTGGGGTTCAATGAATGGTGGGGTCCACGAAATGGTGGGGTTCACGGAATGGTGGGGTTCAATGAATTGTGGGGTTCAATGAATGGTGGGGTCCACGGAATGGTAGGTTCAATGAATTGTGGGATCAAGGAATGGTGGGGTCCACGGAATGGTGGGGTTCAATGAATGGTGGGGTTCAATGAATGGTGGGGTTCAATGAATGGTGGGGTTCAATGAATGGTGGGGTTCAATGAATTGTGGGGTTTAATAAATGGTGGGGTTCAATGAATTGTGGGGTTCAATGAATGGTGGGGTTCAATGAATGGTGGGGATCAATGAATGGTGGGGTTCAATGAATGGTGGGGTTCAATGAATGGTGGGGTTCAATGAATGGTGGGGTTCACGGAATGGTGGGGTTCACGGAATGGTGGGGTTCAATGAATGGTGGGGTTCAAGGAGTGGTGGGGTCCACGGAATGGTGGGGTCCACGGAATGGTGGGGTCCACGGAATGGTGGGTTCAATGAATTGTGGGATCAAGGAATGGTGGGGTCCACGGAATGGTGGGGTTCAATGAATGGTGGGGTTCAATGAATGGTGGGGTTCAATGAATGGTGGGGTTCAATGAATGGTGGGGTTCAATGAATTGTGGGGTTTAATAAATGGTGGGGTTCAATGAATTGTGGGGATCAATGAATGGTGGGGTTCAATGAATGGTGGGGTTCAATGAATGGTGGGGTTCAATGAATGGTGGGGTTCACGGAATGGTGGGGTTCACGGAATGGTGGGGTTCAATGAATGGTGGGGTTCAAGGAGTGGTGGGGTCCACGGAATGGTGGGGTCCACGGAATGGTGGGTTCAATGAATTGTGGGGATCAAGGAATTGTGGGGTCCACGGAATGGTGGGGTCCACTGAATGGTGGGTTCATTGAATTGTGGGGATCAAGGAATGGTGGGGTCCACGGAATGGTAGGGTCCACGGAATGGTGGGGTTCAATGAATTGTGGGGCTCAAGGAATGGGAAGTTCAAGGAATGGTGGGGTCCACGGAATGGTGAGGTCCACGTCAACGGAGGTAGCGGGTTCGATGGATTACATTTTAATTAAACAGCCTAACAAAGACGAGGAATTTATTTCTTGTTTTTACCTCCATTTATTTAGGCGATCTTTTATTTTATATCGGATTCACTATCACCATGAAACGCACCGATATTTTAGAGGAAAGGTGGGGGGGGGGGGTAGTGGTGTCTATTACCTTCTAGCCACTCACAAACTAACATTCTCTCATAAATACATACACCGTTATATTTCTCCATCTCATAATACACCGTTATATTCCTCCATCTCATAATACACCGTTATATTCCTCCATCTCATAATACACCGTTATATTTCTCCATCTCATAATACACCGTTATATTTCTCCATCTCATAATACACCGTTATATTCCTCCATCTCATAATACACCGTTATATTTCTCCATCTCATAATACACCGTTATATTCCTCCATCTCATAAATACACCGTTATATTTCTCCATCTCATAATACACCGTTATATTTCTCCATCTCATAAATACACCGTTATATTTCTCCATCTCATAATACACCGTTATATTTCTCCATCTCATAAATACACCGTTATATTTCTCCATCTCATAAATACACCGTTATATTTCTCCATCTCGTAAATACATACACCGTTATATTTCTCCATCTCGTAAATACATACACCGTTATATTTCTCCATCTCATAAATACACCGTTATATTCCTCCATCTCATAAATACATACACCGTTATATTCCTCCATCTCATAAATACATACGCCGTTATATTCCTCCATCTCATAAATACATACACCGTTATATTCCTCCATCTCATAAATACATACACCGTTATATTCCTCCATCTCATAAATACATACACCGTTATATTCCTCCATCTCATAAATACAAACACCGTTATATTCCTCCATCTCATAAATGCATACACCGTTATATTCCTCCATCTCATAAATACATACACCGTTATATTCCTCCATCTCATAAATACATACACCGTTATATTCCTCCATCTCATAAATACATACACCGTTATATTCCTCCATCTCATAAATACATACACCGTTATATTCCTCCATCTCATAAATACAAACACCGTTATATTCCTCCATCTCATAAATGCATACACCGTTATATTCCTCCATCTCATAAATACATACACCGTTATATTCCTCCATCTCATAAATACATACACCGTTATATTCCTCCATCTCATAAATATATATACACCGTTATATTCCTCCATCTCATAAATGCATACACCGTTATATTCCTCCATCTCATAAATACATACACCGTTATATTCCTCCATCTCATACATACATACACCGTTCTATTTCTCCATCTCATAAATACATACACCGTTATATTCCTCCATCTCATACATACATACACCGTTATATTTCTCCATCTCATAAATACATACACCGTTGTATTTCTCCATCTCATAATACACCGTTATATTTCTCCATCTCATACATACATACACCGTTATATTTCTCCATCTCATAATACACCATTATATTTCTCCATCTCATAATACACCATTATATTTCTCCATCTCATAAATACACCATTATATTTCTCCATCTCATACATACACCGTTGTATTTCTCCATTTCATAATACACCGTTATATTTCTCCATCTCATAAATACATACACCGTTGTATTTCTCCATCTCGATTGTTTCATTATTGGTATACAATCTAATTAATTGTAAGTCAAAGAAAAGAAACGGTTTAATTGATACATCCATTACAGCCATTACAGCTATTACAGCTATTCATTACAGCCATTACAGCTATTACAGCTAATTCAGCCATTACAGCTATTACAACCATAACAGCCATTACAGCCATTACAGCTATTACAGCAATTACAGCTAATTCAGCCATTACAGCTATTACAGCCATTACAGCTATTACAGCCATTACATCTATGACAGCTAATTCAGCCATTACAGCTATTACAGCCATTACAGCCATTACAGCTATTACAGCCATTACAGCTAATTCAGCCATTACAGCGATTACAGCCATTACAAC
This sequence comes from Bulinus truncatus, assembly GCA_021962125.1. NCBI lineage: Eukaryota > Metazoa > Mollusca > Gastropoda > Planorbidae > Bulinus > Bulinus truncatus. The sequence continues at coordinate 6,011,707 of JAGDYQ010000046.1, read as the reverse complement.
TATTACAGCCATTACAGCGATTAGAGCTAATTCAGCCATTACAGCCATTACATATGCATATTTCAACAAAGACCCATGCCATCTTTTTTCTGTATTTAAACAAAAAAAAAGTGTATGTGATTTCCACTTCTCAGAATTTTTGTGTACACTTCCAGATAAAAAGTTGATTGCTCTGTCACGACTATAAATATTAAATGGAAATAATTTTAAAGTTTTAATGCATATAGAAATAAATAACCAAAAATATTTTCATTTGAAGAAACTTCAATAGTTCACGGATAGAAAGTAAATGTCAGCGATTGTATTTATACACAGACAATGATAAAAATTCATTAATGTGATTAGTTTTGCTGCAAATGTTCCGGTTTCTTGGTTAATTAAAACTTATTTAATTGACGAGGCTTTCATCTTTTTTGTTTTATTTACAACAAAACGATTAGAAAAATTTCACGAACATTTGAATCTAATTGAAAAAAAAACCCAGCTTTTTAATAAATATGATACAATGCTTGGTTACTATGGCAACAAGCACCATATGATTTTTTGCGTACTTTACGTAAAACAACATTAAAATACTCTTTTTATTATTGCGAATTTTTTTCTGTGGCTGTTTATGCGGTCAGAAAATTATATGCAATTTTTTTTTAAAAAAAAAGCTTTTTATCTCCTTCACATCGGTTTGTTTGTCGGCTAATCTTGTAACTCATTTTAGAACCTGATCTCGTTTGATGATCAAATTTGAAAATATCAACTTATTTCTGTCTTGTATAGTCTATGTTATTTCTTAATGAAAATATCAACTTATTTCTGTCTTGTATAGTCTATGTTATTTCTTAATGAAAATATCAACTTATTTCTGTCTTGTATAGTCTGTTATTTCTTAATGAAAATATAAAATTATTACTGTCTTGTATAGTCCACCAAGTTCGACTAAAATGTACAACTAATAAAAACTATTTTTAGTTAAAAACACTTTTATCAAAACAGAATAAAAATTAAAAAAATAAATTTCTGAAATCATACATATATCATAGTCATAGTTCCAGACGTTAAAGCCATATAGCTGGGGTTCTATGTTGACAAATCATGCATTTTTGTGCTACAAACACCAAACTTGGCACAAATGTTCAGTTTTTTATGCTGAATAAAGTGTGATACAGGGCCACAGCAAAATTTCAATGAGTTTCTATTTATAGTAACATTTATAGTAACATTAAAAATGATCGCTAACAGAATTTCATGTAAAGTGACAAACTGATAATTTTTAAGCTGCAAACACCACACCTGGCACATATGTTCAATTTATAATGCAAAACAAAAGGTGATACAGAAAATGCACAAATTTATTAAGTTTTTATTTTTAGTTAAATAAAAATGACCACAAAGGTAAATTTTGAGTATGATGATAAATTGACCCTACATTCAATGACATCATCATCATCATCAACGTCATTATCATTCTCATCAACGACATCATCATTATCCTCAGCAACATCATCATCACCGGTCAACATGCTCAGCTCCAACAAATACTCAGAGAAGCAGATTGTTTGTTGTTCATTTGTTTATTCGTTCATTCATTTTTGAATCTGGTTCAATTATTTCAATTGTTGCTTGAACTGGAAAGTTGGCTCCACAGACACAGCTGCATAAAGCAGTGCATTTTAATCCGGCCTTGTTGCACTTACAACGCTTGGATCTGCATTCTTTTTTACAAGCGCATTTCAACAGTTCACGACAAGTCAAAGATGCTTGTGGCAAAACAGTCCAAAAAGGCTGCCATTGTCTGTCTATAAACTGCCAACCCCAGGCACTTGGATCTGGAAGCATTGGTTGTCGTTCATGTGCCTGGCTCCAAATATGGCCTCCTTGGTAAATTGCCCGTTTGCAGTGCTGAAACAAGGCCTCACTTTGCAATGTTCACTGGGATGTTGAAATAG
>JAGDYQ010000046.1:5955113-6009267 GCA_021962125.1 Bulinus truncatus | reverse complement strand
CGCCAAACGTCCTTCTGACTGACTGGCTGATGAACACTCAATGTCCTCCTGACTATCGCGAAATGAACTTTTGATGTACACATGGCAGGCCAAGACCTACAAAATGATATATACATCATGGGTCTAGGACTTATGGTTGCTGAGATATAGGGCGCTCCTTTATTAATATAGCTTAAATAGTAAAAAACGGTACTTTATAAGCCCCCTTTTACGGCCCTCAGAGGTCAGATCGCGAAATGGAAAAAGTCATTTCTTGTCAGGCCAAGACCTACAAAATGATATATACATCAAGGGTCTAGGACTTATGGTTGTTGAGATCTAGGGTGATGACAGACAGACAGACAAAACGGGGAAAATGCTCTAAAAATTATCGCAAATTAACGCATATTTAATCGAAAAAAATACTTTATTTATTAATTGTAACATTTTTAATTCAATCAACATGTCATTTTAAAATAATAACAACGTGTTATTTTTTCGCACTTACTTGGCCTAAGCAATAGAGTATTAAACCTTTGTGTGTATGTGTGTGTGTGTGACGTCTTTGACAAGCCAGACCTTGAAATGTTCGACTCATTTTTGACGCGAGCAAGTAAGCACCCTTGTTCATTTGTTCTCAGTGTCACATGTGGGTCGCGACTTGTTATAAAGTGTGTCGTCAACAGGAAAGAAAGAACAGAAGATGAAAAATGAAAGCCGACCGATAACATCAAAGAGTGTCATTTTACACAATATTTTTTTATTAATATAACTGACAGACCGATAAAATAAAATTCTTTTTTGTTGTTCACTAAAACATTGAACAAATAGTTGATAGTAAGAAAGTAAATGAATGAAAGAATATAAGAATAACATTTATAGACTGCAACGCGCAAAGCAAAAACTTCAAAAGAAGATTAAAAGTAAATTTGTCCATCAACTCGCCGACTGTGGTTGTATTGGTGGGGAGGTGGGTAATGTTAATATTGGTAGATGACGTCACTTACCAACCACAAGTTACATTGTTTCAAAGCCATGACACTTGTCAATCAAACTATAACACGTGCAAATGTTCATTAATTGCATCATTCAGGGTCATAAGTTTGAATTAAGAAATGACAATCTTATTGTTTCAAGGTCATATAGCTGCTATGATTTATGTAAACGTGACACTCGGGTTTTTTTTCTTCCTTTTTTTTTAAATCTCGTCTGATCTGATTATAGAATTGGGTTATTAACTGATTTTTTTTATTTCATCTGCAACTCTGAAATAACACCATTTGGGTAAAATTTAACGCATTTAGGTGTTTGTGTTAAAAAAATGTAATCGCATGTTTTTAACGCATTAATTACGCTTTAATTGCAGTAAATCAACAGCCATATATAAAATTTGACCCAGTATCACAATAATTCTGAAAAATACAACCAATGTCTCGGGTACAGATGTATTAGCAAGATGTCATACTATCAAAATACGATACAAAATTATACGCAAAAAAAAATGATGATACAAAATTTCTAGCATCTCGTTATTTTGATCTAATAATAAACGGATTCATTATACCTTCAACAATATACTATAGTACCTTCATCAATACACTACAGTATATAATGTAAACTAGTGAATGAAAGTTTTCTCTTTTTACACTGACAGGGAAGGGAGCAGGAGTTTACTTGTCGAAGGGCTATTAGGATATGTTGTCTCCAGTGGTATATCAGATGTGATATGCTTTCTCCAGTGTTATATCAGAGTTATAAGAATTTAAGTTATCCTCTTTATTCTAATTAAACTCATATCTACACAAACAATTATTGTATGAATTTTTAAAGTTTTTGTTTCTAAATAGTTGATTACCTTGTGAACATCAGGGATAAACTTTGTATCTCCAAAAGATTGGTAGTTCCCCATGTTGGCATAGAAAGCAGCCACATACATGTGAAATGCCTGGTACGAATGCAAATTTAATTTTTGATACGTTGACATAAATGTTAGTAAGCAAAAGGTACTGTTTAACTTTATTCAAATGTAAGCTATATTGTACTTACTTCAACATCATCATTATTGAACCCTATAGACAAGGCTAATTTTGACACTTCATGTGGACTTTGAGCTCTAAACAGCTGTTGAAGCAGCAAAAATATTCCAGGTGCTTCAGGGGACGTCTGAGAATAAATTCATTAACAGTTGTCTGAATGTGCGAGTAGCAAGTAGGAATGAAATGTTTTTATGTGAGAATAAATTCATTAACAGTTGTATGAATGTGCGAGTAGCAAGTAGGAATGAAATGTTATTATGTGAGAACAAATTCATTAACAGTTGTATGAATGTGCGAGTAGCAAGTAGGAATGAAATGTTATTATGTGAGAATAAATTCATTAACAGTTGTATGAATGTGCGAGTAGCAAGTAGGAATGAAATGTTATTATGTGAGAATAAATTCATTAACAGTTGTATGAATGTGCGAGTAGCAAGTAGGAATGAAATGTTATTATGTGAGAACAAATTCATTAACAGTTGTATGAATGTGCGAGTAGCAAGTAGGAATGAAATGTTATTATGTGAGAATAAATTCATTAACAGTTGTATGAATGTGCGAGTAGCAAGTAGGAATGAAATGCTATTATGTGAGAATAAATTCATTAACAGTTGTATGAATGTGCGAGTAGCAAGTAGGAATGAAATGTTATTATGTGAGAATAAATTAATTAACAGTTGTCTAAATATGCGAGTAGCAAGTAGGAATGAAATGTTATACTTTTTAAACTGATTTCTCTCTTTATAATGAAATAAAACAGGCTCTGTTGTATTTATGAAAAAGAAATAATTTATTTTATCCATTTTTAATTTTAAAAAAAGATGTATTCTAGTTTAGTCCTAAATTTGATTATTTGTGGCCTACACTTTACATTTACGTGTAACATTTAGTTCACAAATCATTACAAAAAAATCTTTAACAAGATACATTGACAATTCAGTGGCATTCACCTGGAATAGAACAATTAATCCTCCCTTAAAACTAGCCTGAGCCAAATAGTGAGCATAAAGTTTTTCTTTCTCTGACAAATTCTCAAAAGCCTCTTGACAATCTAATAAAATCACTTCTGTGTGGGCAGGAATAACGTACTGGCTGGTTTCACACATGCCGTATAACTAATACTACATCTATAAGATAAACCCTTAAAAAAATAACACTAATTATTATGTATTGTTGATGAGTCCGTTTTCTACTGGTACTTGGTAGATGCCATTTTTAAAGACTCAAACCAAAGCAAACTAGAAATAAAGCAAGAAAGGGTATATATTTAGAACTTACCTAAGTAAGTCTTTTTTCCGTGGAAAGCATCGATTTTCAAGAAATGAAAATGAAACTTTTTTTTTCAGAAATCCAACGGTCTAAGAGTCTGGAAAGCCTACCGACGGGTTTATGCATTATTAAGGCGCATGCATGTGACTACACTCTGAAAGCTCTCTACCTTCTAGTATCTAGCCTTCTTTTGTATATGTAATGTAAATATATCTTACAATGGAAGCATTTTTGTATTCAGTTCAAGTTGACTGAACACCATTTAACACTGCTGAATGAAATTTTAAAGGCCAATGCGTGTAGTCAATACAAAAGGTTTTTTTAATGAGTTCTTTGCAGTGCGCATGAAACGTCTATGACTAGATACGGAAAGAGGGACAATGTGACCAGGTTCCATTATAATCGACTCAAGCGTGTGTGTGTGTGTGTATGTATATATATATGTGTTGTGTGTGTATGTTGATGTGTCTAATTAAATGGGCTTAGAGCAGCATCCAGTTATGTTCGAATACACGTTTTAAACTATGACAATAATGTTACACTAAAAAAGAGATTTTTTTAAAAACGCGACACTTTGAATTATAGTTGATCAAGCCGTCCATTGGCATTAGAACATCTATTTATTGGGACTTATTAGGTAAAAAAATATTACATGATGAAAGGACGAATAGGTTATGAGTGAATCAGTATCTAACGGATGTAGTTGTCCTAAGTAGGGAGCGACCGATATGCCTTTTTACCGATAGTCCGATACCGATATTTTTCCTCAGCATTTTTACCGATACAGATACCGATACCGATATTTCTTTTAATCAACAACAATGCCAAACACATGTTTTTCCTCGTGCTACAGCTAATGACGTATGTCAACCCATGCTCACCCCTTCCCTGTAATATTTCGTAACACTTCGCCCACACGCAAGTCTTGTCCCCCCCCCTCCCAACTTCCCATCCCAAAAAAAAAAATACACACAGATGTTCACTAATTGTATCATTCAAGGTCATACATTATAATTTAAAAATGCCAATCCTATTGTTTCAAGGTCATATCGCTGATGCAATTTTTGTGGACGTGACAATTTCTGTGTACGGGTTTTTTTTCCCCTTTTTTTTAAACCTTGTCTGATCTGGTTATAGAATTGGGTTATTTACGTTTTTTTTTTCTGCAACTCTGTTGTGAAAAAAAAAAAAACAATGTATCGGCAGTCAAAAAACGGCCGGTCCGATATTTAACCCATAGTGCCAATATCGGTTCGACTATCGGTCGCTCACTACAAAAATCGGTCGATCCGATATTAACCGATAGTGCCAATATTGGTCCGATACCGATCCGATTATCGGTCGCTCCCTAGTCCTAAGCCGTAACTAATGTTGGTTAGGGTGGCCCAAAAAATCCAACTTCGTGCCACATACCGGGGCACCCTTTTTTTAAGTTCCTTTTGCCTTAGTTAGTATACTGTTAAAATTTTACAACTAAATTCCAAGTAGAAGGGGGTGCTCACAGGCCTCGTTGTTTTACCTTTTACGGCATTTTACTCGATTTTGTTGACTGGTGGAAGTACAACGTTTTTTCACACTTATGAAGTATTCCATGCTGACCTAGTTCTCATTTTAGATACATGACTTCCTGTTGTTTTTATGAACATTGTGCAGACGGAAAATCAACAAATAAAATGTTCATGAGTGGTGAAGATAAAGAGATGGCAGCACAGCTGGAACGAGTCCATCACAAACAACAGAAACAGCTACTTCGTAAACAGAAAGAGGAAAAACGACAGCAACAAACTATAGAAGGTGGATCAGGTGAAAATGAAACAGGGAGCTGTGAATCATCCAATAAATTTGAAGTCCTAGATGAATATTAACCGTCCAAGCTCAACTAAAAAACGGACAAACAAGACGGAGATTGGGTATCATACTTCTTTGTTCAGTAAGCGTGTTACCAGTGCCTTGGATCGCAACCAAACGTCTGATCGTGAAGCTATGCGAATTGTAGAGTGAAATTCGGTTATTTATCGATTTGGCGCTACTTTGAACTTTTATCCATTTGGTCAAATTAACGCACATAAGTGTTGCGTAAAAAATGTAATCTCAATTTTTTTTGACGCGTTAATCGCGCGTTAATGCAGTTTAATCAGCAGCGGTAATATATATATATATATATATATATATATATATATATATATATATATATATATATATATATATGTATATATATGTATATATATATATCTGTGTGTGTGTTGGTATTGTGTGTGTGTGTGTGTTGGTATTGTGTGTATGTGTGTAGGGTTGCCTAATCCTATGGGCACGATACGAAGTGTGCCGAGGGCGCATTGACGTACAGGGTTTCCACCAAAGTCTAATATAGCAATACATGTCTAATATAGCAATACATGTCTACCCTATATGACGATACATGTTGTCATTTTGTTTATTTTACTTTCACAATTAAACACAAGTATAACTATGTAACAGACTTGTTGTTCATGTTCATGAAATGTTATTTCCTAACAGTGATTAGGTTGGCATTACAGAAAATAATTATTATTTTCCAACTTTTCTTTTATGACTACGCCATCAAAAACTATAAAAAAAACGCAGTGGCTACGGTTAAGCCCGACGTAATCCGTATTTTTTTCCGGGTTACGGCCATAGATATTGCTTCACACCTTAACCATAACCCTATCCCTAACCCTATCCCTAACCCTATCCCTAACCCTATCCCTAACCCTATCCCTAACCCTATCCCTAACCCTATCCCTAACCCTATCCCTATCCCTAACCCTATCCCTAACCCTAACCCTATCCCTAACCCTATCCCTAACCCTAACTCTATCCCTAACCCTATCCCTAACCCTAATCCTAACCTATTCCTAACTCTAATATCTATGGCCGTAACCCGGAAAAAAAAATACGGATTACACCTATTCCTATTATAAAAAATGGCGTCCGACGTAACCGTAGCCACTGCGTAAAAAAATGTCTCTTAGTATAAAATTAATGATATATGAATATGTTTAACTTCATATTTAGTAATAAAATCTTTTGTAGGGTCTATCTCCGATACTTATCGTCATTGCGAAGAAGGGCCTGACTGGACATAGGTTGCGTATGAGTTTGATAGGAAATCATGGCATGATTGGGATGCTTGAATTTAAAACTATCTAGCCGGAGCCAACAACAGAGAAATAAATACATGTTGTTGCCTCAACTAGGTTTTTGGGCAGACATGTGACCTGAAACCTCGTGCCATTACAAAGTTTCGGTGCCTTATTTTAAAAAAATATATTGATTATGTTCAGGAGTGCCTGTAGGATTCAGAATATCTATCAACTCTACCGGATAGAGAAGTAAAATGTCGTTTATAGTTGTAGTCATGTCATTTCTTGATGTCAGGATAGCTCTTTCCTCAACCATGACACGTCGTATTCGTTGAGATTTCATAAATTGGGGTAAACATTTTGAAGAAGGCTTTGTAAACTGTTCACCACGAAACAAAGATTTATGTTTGAAGTCCTGTTATTTTATGGTGCCCTTCTTTCATCCCCATCATAGTCGATAGTGCAATGGCCATGGAAGCATCACGGGAGATATAGCGGGACTTTAACCATGACCTGAACATCCTTTATTCCTCACCAAAGATCTAACCAGGGACCCTCAGGTCGACAGTCGAGCTCTTTACCACACGACCATCCGTCCTCACAGAGATTTGTATAAATATTATTTTAAAATTTTTTCTGATTGAAGGGCTTAAGTAGCTTTTATAGAGTTCCTGTGTAGACTAATTATCTCCTATTCCGTCACCAGTCCACACATTGAGGCTGTCCCATTAATTCAACATATAACACACGTTTCTCTGGATCTCAAGAGATAAAATGATTTGGCCTGGAACTATGTAACACAGAGAATAGAAAAGGCAGTCGACATCTTAAGATATGGAAACGAGTACGACTCTATAAGCGACAGTTATCTTTAATTGAAGGTTATTCATTCGATACACATGTTAATGGGAGCACGTTTAATGATCTAAAATATTCATACGGCGTATTGTATATGAATTTTGGTATACAGTGTGCTAGTGTAGTATATAAATTAACTTCCTTGAAACTATTTTTAGCCATTATATGTTCAAACAAAAACAAATTAAATTCTGAAGTTTCCTCATATATGTATCAGTCTGTGTTTTCTGTCAGATATTTCTTTCGCTCATTGGGCAAGATGTACAATGTCAAAACCGTTTATTTCGGACTTCTTGGATTTCTTAATTGTATATTATTTCCGTTTAGCTGTAGGCCTACTACATTTCTAAATTTAACAATATACTATTATTTTATTGTAAAGATAATGTAGACTTCCGACCTAATGTTGCACAATGATATTCGGACATTCCCAAAACTACCAAAGCCGGATAGGCCGTAGACCTTTTATAATAACAAACTGCTTTACGTAAAAACCCCTGCTAATAAAATAAAGCTTTTTTATTAATGACATTCTATTCGAAAACTAAAAACCATCTATAATCATTCATTCTATTGCGGATAAATATTGTTTACTCTGCCCGATAGTACGGTGGCATAAAAATTGCGAATCGGATAGTCATTACTGAACAACGACAGCTCAATGAAGAGCCGCATACAGTAACATAATATTTGAGGGTTGGCGATGGGTTTCAGTAGCCTATTTGTTAAGACTCGTTTTACATGGAAGGAGACTCGCTGATTTTATTAAATTAGTCAAATTAGATTTCAAGGATTAAAATTTGGAGGCGGAGTTTGAAGTTTGTCATTGAACGTTATGTTTGAAAGGGGGGGTTGTGTTTATACTTTTTTCGTTTTTATAAAGTTTGTATTTAGGAAAGGAAAGGGGGGGGGGGTAAAATAGACCCGATGTAGTTAGGGGGATAACCGAAATTCGGACACCTGTTGACAAGGACGCATAGCCTTTTTTTTAATTGCTGGTGGCGGCGGATAAGCTAAGCAAGACTCTTGTTGCAATGAATAAAACATTGCCAGGTAAAGGGAGGTTTGGCACTTTAAATAAAGTGTTACCTGGGTTACTATCTTAATTCATTCCAGAACTATGTTGGTAGCTCGAAACGAAAAAACTAACAAATATATATAATGTAAAATGTATTTCAAAATTGCAACCTGGTTAGTTCGTAAAGTTTTAAAAAAAGAAGTGGTCTACACCAACTCACAAAACATCAGGCAAGTCCACACACACACACACACACACACGACACACACACACAAATTTTGATATAATTATAAAGTAAAAAAAGCGAAAAGCAATATAAAATTCGATTTATTTTTGTCCAGAACTGAGGAAGAAAACATCCGGCAGATGAATTTCTAGAGTATTTTGCATGATTGTTAAGTTATTTTAATCTTGTTTTAAGTCTTATTAATATAATATTAATGTCTTTGGTATGACAGATAAAGAATTACTGCACTCGTACGTATCACGAGTTCTTAATTTTATCAGCGATACAGCGCTTTCTATTATTCCAGATTTTGTCTGGGACAGTTGTACTCAAGTGTATTTTATTGGAAACAATATTGCAAATGAAATTTCCAATGCAGACATACAGTATCAAATTTTGATTGCTTTAATAACCTGGTTCATTTTCAATTTAATTCTGATAAAATTGGCATGGTCAGTATTTGGTGAAGATAACGTCAAGCTGCTTACGTTTAAAGGTATAACTTCAACTAATTATTCTAATTTATTTTTTCAAAACAAAGTGGCTACGGGTATGAAAAAGTACTCCGTATTTTTTTTTCCGGGGTACGAAAATAGATGTGCACATGCGCGACTTTGAAAACATAACCGAGCAAATTTTTTTTTCAATAGTACATTAAAATTGTGGTGGGACGGATGGCCAAGTGGTGTAGATACTAGACTGTCGACCTGAGAGTCCTGGGTTCGATCCTCTGTGAGGCCCATGGAATTTTCCCAGGTGAAATTTGTTTCAAAGTCGTCCCACAAGTCCACCCAGCTTTAAATGGGTACCTGACTTAAGTTGGGGAAGTAAAGGCGGCTGGGCGTTGTGCTAACCACACAATCCCTTCATATGCCGAGGTTATAGAAACAGATGAATTCTACACTTCATCTGCCTCGATGGCCCATCAGGGCTAAGGGAACTTTACTTTTTACATTAAAATTGTGGCTTAGTTTGTGTGGCTTGCTGGCAGAATGGGTTACTCGGTTGGCCGTGACTCATTTTGGCTGACTATATGTGGGTTTGATTCCTCTCTGAAATTTTTTTTTTCAGAATAATAGATACTAATTTAGCGCATAATTTTTTGTTTTATTCGTCCGACTTTATGAACTGAAAGGATACATTCTGAAAAAAAGGGTTAGGGTTAGCATCATATCGCTATCTGAAAAAAAAAGGGTTAGGGTAAACATCATATCGCTAAAAAATACGCACATCTCTTTTCGTACCCTGAAAAAAAATATGGGGTACTTTTTTCGTACCCGTAGTCACTCTGTTTTCAAAAACATTTTCTCTTCTTTAATGCATAATGTCTTATTAAAATGGACTAAAATAATACTATAACTTAATAACTTTTATGCCACTACTTCTAGTTATGATATAAATACAATTATACATTAGGGTGTCCCAAAAAAATGAAGTTTTGAAATGTTGATGTCTCACCCCACAGAATATGTCTGTATGGTAACAGTAGTTAACCTGCAAAATTTCAGCTCATTTGGACAATGTTTAGAGGTCCCCCAAGAGATTTAAAGTTCCAGATTTTGGTGTAAAATCATTCGCGGTCAAATCTAATACAGCATTAATGGTGCATTATATGCAAAACTGATATATTAAGTAACAAATTGATGCTTAGTATTGTTTATAATATTAAATGAAACAAAATATATCAATCTTGAATGGTTTATATTTTTAAATTTGAAATTTAAGTAAAAAATTATGAAAAACAAAGTTTTATTCATTATCTCAAGTTAATTCTTGAAAGAATGTCAATCTGCTTGAAAAATAATAATAATAAGCATTGCAAATAAGCATTCCTACTATTTATTTTGTACTTTGTACTGTAGGGTAGACAAAAATTTAAAAAAGTTCTTCAAATTTAAATTTTAGCCAGCTGTTCATGATTACACTCTGCAAAATTTTTCCGATGTTTTTTAACCACTTGGAGCAAAAATTGTTTTTGTTCGTTGTCCCTAGTGATACTGTCATTGAAATTTTGTATCAATGCTACACCTCGCTCTGCAGAGTCATTGATACAATCAAGATTCTTTGCAAAATCTGCTGCAACTTTAAAAGATGGTGTATCTGACCATACTTCAACAGGAACATCTAGAAAACTGGCATCAATGTTGGATGTTAAAAAAAAAAAATGTAGTAGAAGCACGCAAATCAACAACACCTTTTGGTAGTGTTTTTAAGAGATGCGGTCCATGTTCTGATTGCATTGTCCGAACAAGTTTTTTCTTTGTCTGACAAAAGGGTTGAAAATAACGCAAGCGTCGACAGTTCCGGACTCAAGTACCACAGCATCATCATATTCGTATAAACGATCTATCAACAAGATATCATTCACAGGTGCATCTGCAGTGAGCCTGCATGAAAACCATGATTGAAGATAAACACATGTGGTAAACCGATTAAAGCGCTGAATACCTTGTAATTCTCAAGCTGTTAACTGAAAGATGGTTTCGTTGCCTGCAAACAATAGTTCGATTTTCAATGCATAGATTGCTTTCGCCATCCACCTTGCCCTATGTAGGGCACCAGGTCTGCGAATGCTGACATCAGCCTCCAACCCAACCATTTGTGCAGCAAGCAGAAGAAATTCCAAATAATCATCATGTGAATGACTGACCTCAAGTTGACATTTGATAAATTCTTTAATCGAATCAGACACGATTATCAAAGGGACGGATCTGGCTTCAGGTGTGTGGTTTAATTCTGGCCATTTTTCTCGAAACCTCTTATAAAACAAAATCTCTGGTCCAGTGGATGGTCCAAGACAAACATTGAATGCATCGGAAAGGAGTACTTCCAACATGTGATGACGGCATGCCATCCATAATAGATTACATCCCAGGGCTACTTCTAACAGAATGCAAGCTCCATTGAGTCTTCCAGTATGGTAGAGAATAATTTTATAATTGTTTCTAGCCTGACAATTTAGTTTAAAACAATCAAATCTTCAAAAAATATGCACATTGTACAAGTTTTGCACATTGATATTTTATATGTTTTCTCGCATTTATTACATTTTCTAATTAAGAATCACACAGTTTCAACTCTAGTTAATGGTAGCAATGAGGTAAATATAAGTATATTTAAACTTCATTTTATTCATATATGGCATGCAAAAACTGCAAATTATTTGAGCCACGATTCGTCTGGATTTTTATGTTGGCCTAATACTGGAATTTTAAAAGCTCTTGGGGGACCTCTAAATGTTGTTCAAATGAGCTACAACTTCACCAATTCACTCATTGTACCCAAGAGACACATTTCAGGGGGTGAGACACCAAAGATTAAAAAAAAAAATTTTCCGAGCATTTCTGGGACGCCCTATTATACATGTTATGATTTTATACATGAATTGTCAAATCCTCAATGTCTTTGTTGCCACCTGTTGTCACTGCCTCACACTTGGAGAAAATTTACCGTATTATATATACATATTTAGCAGTTCTCAAACTTTTTTGTAACTATACCCCAAAGAGTGCAAAATATATTTTTCCGGTACCCCTCACATGTAAGCTCACAAATAAAAGTACTTGTTTTCACAATGGACACGATTACCTTTCTATTGCAATACTTGGGCTTGTTTTTGTTCCATCAAAGACATGAGGCGAGTATGGATTCTTTTAACAGCCATGGGTGCGAAAAAGAGCTCAAGGCAGCATGTGCCAAGATCAAGCCCTTTGAGCAAACTCATTGGTTCTCGAGTTGGGACAATGGAGTGACAGGAAGAAATGCCTGCTGTCAGTTGGAGCAGCCATCCGAAACTGACCCATGGTGGTGGCTGAGGAGGATTGAGCGACACTAATTGCCCAATTTTGTACAGGACATAGTCTTATAGGTGCATACTTAGGGAGGTTGAGGCTCAATGTCTATTCCCTTTACAGACACTGCAGAGAGGTTGAGGAAACCGTAGATCATGTGCTATTTGAGTGCCTCAATTTGGCGTATCACAGGGTGGACCAGTCAGGTAGCTTGCTGGCTATTGGCCTTTATGGCAGTTACCAGATGTTGAGGAACACAGCGAGTTTGATCTCATGGGCTCTAAGAGTCTCAGCCCGCAGTTACCACTGAGAGAGTTCAGAGAGAGAGAGACAGCCAGTATGACGTCAGCTTCAGGCTGGAGTCAGTTTTGTTCTTTAGTTTTTTGCAGTCAAAGCAGAGAAATCACTTTCACTTAAATCTATTGATGGAAAATGAAACAATGCTGAAAACGCTGCATTACTCAAGTCTTCAAATTCTCGTAGCAATCTGTGCATGAAATGGCTTAAACTGTGAATGAATTGACTCATGTTGCTGTTCAAATAATTTCTCTTTCAAGAAAGTTCTGGTTTCTCAACAATGTTTAAAAAAAAAAGATTTAAAATCCAGTAGTTCTGAACACATTATGTACGATTTCATGTTCTAGATTCTGCAAATGATTAATGATCAGCGCTTTGATGTTAAAACAGCTTGAAAATATTAATTGTTTGAGTATTTATCAAAAAAAAGAAATTCTTGGGAAGTTTGCAAAATGTCCGTCAGAATTCCTATTTCTCCAATAGTTAACTTTTTATGAAAAGCATCCACATTGTCAATGCAAGAAAATATGTCCTGTTTTGTCCCAGTAGGTTATATTTTAACTAGTTTATATTTGCAAGTTATGCAAAAATAACAATCGTGGGTATTCACATTGGTTAGTTAATCTTCATTCAACTTTTATCAAACATAATTTAATAATTTTTACAATTTACACATTTAAGAAAATACTGTCAGCACTAAACGTTTGTTCCTTTTCTACCATTGCTCATATATGATGAAACTGTACAACTAATGACATAACTACCTACCACCCTCACACACCTTTTATTCTTCAAGGGTGCATAAAATAACTTCTTTTTGTTAATAGCTGTCTCGCATGGGTGGATTGTGTTTTGCTTGTATGTTTCCTCTTTGAGAATGGTAGCATATATCCTTGACACATCTTTCCACTTTCCAAGGCTACTCTGCTTCATGCACCCTCACACTTGGTTTGTTGATGTCATACAAAAAAACTTTTTATGTCACTCTGTACCCCTGCATAACCTTTCCCTTACGCCTTGGGGTGTTGAGATTGCAGATATGTTGCCATACATATAATTGAATATATTGGTTAATAATATAATACAGTGGATGATCGGTGAATGAACATAATCCGTTCCAAATTTATGTTCGCTATCACTTCTTTCAATTTGTCAAAAATTTCTCTAGCACTCTTCATTTTTTCATGGATAGCACTTCTTTGCTTCCCAGATGTAATTTTTGTTACTCCTTTAGCAGATTGAGTCTTCTTGATGATATCTTTCTTAGCTAGGATTGTTCCTACTGTAGACCTGTTCAAGCTGTACTGCCTAGCAACATCAGTCATTTTTGTCCACTCTCTACTTTAGTTATAATCTCTTGCTTGGTTTTTATGGTGAATGGTGAGCACAGTTCTTGACACTCCACTCTTTTTAGTTCCCATAATATTGTCAAATTTTCTGGGTTTTTTTATAAGGTGTTTAGAGAAGCACATACGAAAATCTTAAGGGCAGAAACCAACTACACATGTATGGTACACAATTGACAAAGTGTTGTCACTACTGTACGCTTTGTACATTGTTGCCTCACTGGTACCTAGTATGAATGATGACGTGTCAGCGCACGCACACATCTATTTTCAGGATGGATTGAGTACTGGTGTCGGGTTTCCGAGAGCTGAGAGGTTTTCATTAGAATTAGTTTTTGTTCATTATCCGAATATTGTTTGTCATCCGAACTAAAAAAATCTTTCCTGAAAGTGTTCGTTGTCCGATTTGTTCGCTATCTGAACTGTCCGTTAACCGATCACCCACTGTACTACATAATAGACAAAATTGAATTTAAAAAGGATTATAAACTAATTAATTAAATTGTGACTATTTTCTCATAAGCCAATAATATTAGGACTGATATAATTTGTAGAAGAGTATCAATTCAATTATTTAGAGCCCAAATGCTTTGAGCTTTGAAAAAAATTATTAACCAAGCTAGTGACTAACATAATTAGTAATATTCCTATAAGTTTATGACTTGTATTTGTGCATGCTTTTGCACTTTTTGTATTTCTCATCAAGTATCTGATTGAGACCAATGACTAATTTGACTGAACTATTTTTATTTTTTAAAGGCATCATTTATTGCAGGATGTTTAGATTAAAGTGAAGGGAGGGGGATATATTCTATTTCTACTGGTGTATCCAACTAATATCTTTTAATATTTTGAAGTACCTTGATATTGAGCTTGTATTGATTAGCTTCCACACCTTTTTGAATATCCTTGTATGGGCTTGTATGGTCAGATAGTTAAAAAATTATGTGCAGACTTAAATTCTCTTTGTCACACTACATTTCTTATACTGTTTTAAGTTTTAAGAAGTATGAAATTTCTAAAGAATCTCATTAGGAAATTAAATTTGAGATTTAAATTGACCTTGAAATTCATCAGGTCTCAATTAAATTTTTAACTACCAATTACAAAATTAGATACTTTAACATATACTTATTATCTTTAATATAAATATTTTTTAGCTTGAATCTTTATCAAGTTTTTGAAGGTATTAAAAAAACAACAACTTAAACACGCTGAAATAATTAAATTGTCTATTGTTACTATGCAGCACCTGATAGTGTTGCTGTTAATTATGAGGGTGTGACTTAAGTATAGACATTTTTGTTAGGGAGCGACCGATAATTGGATTGTTATCGGACCGATATTGGCACTATCGGTTAATATCGGATCGACCGATTTTTGTAGGGAGCGACCGATAGTGGAACCGATATTGGCACTATGCAGACCCGTAGCCAGGTCAAAGTAAGCAGGGGGGCACCAATACCCAGCAAGAGGCACCTTTACTTTTACTTTATTTTTTCTTCTTTTTTAAGCGGGGGGCACTCCACACCTAGCGGGGGGCCCGGCCCCCCAGTGCCCCCCCTTGGCTACAGGGCTGGCACTATGGGTTAATTATCGGACCGGCCATTTTTTGGCTGCTGATACATTGTTTTTTTTTTTCACAACAGAATTGCAGAAAAAAAAATCCGTAAATAACCCAATTCTATAACCAAATCAGACAAGATTTAAAAAAAAAAGGAAAAAAAAAACCCGTACACAGAAATTGTCACGTCCACAAAAATTGCATCAGCGATATGACCTTGAAACAATAGGATTGGCATTTCTTAATTCTAATGTATGACCTTGAATGATACAATTAGTGAACATCTGTGTGTATTTTTTTTTGGGATGGGAAGTTGGGGGGGGGGTAAACAAGACACGTGTGGGCGAAGTGTTATGAAATATATGAAATATGACAGGGAGGGGGTGAACATGGGTTGACATACATCATTAGATTGGGACTACAGCACGAGAAAAACACGTGTTTGGCATTGTTGTTGATTTTAAAAAATATCGGTATCGGTTAAAATGCTGGAGAAAAATGTCGGTATCGGACTATCGGTCGCTCCCTAATTTTTGTGTATAACTGTTACAGTTATAAGAACTCTCAAACCATTGTTTTTAAATATTCTTTCTACTAATCATTTACTTATATCTATATCTTTATTTTGCTTTCAGATAAAGTCAAACATCTTAAAAAGGAATAGAGCATTAATTTGTAAAATCCGAATTCAATGGCTGCCATAAAGAGATTCTTTGAAAAACGTAAACTTAATGTTAAATTTAAAAAAGCAGGAGAAGGGCATCGTCTAGATGAACCATCAGTAAGTGCTAATGCATCTCGATCATCTGGAGCCTCTTTTTCAAAAGTATCAGCTGCAGCAGTGAGAGAACCAGAAGCTGAAGAAGCTCGACGAGCTGCTGCAGAGGCAGCATTGGCCAGAATGGAAGCAAAACAACAAATTAAAAATGGTTTGTTTATTTTATTATTATTTTCCCCATATCACCAGATTAACTCGAAAGCGTTTTCTCCTAAATGCCAGATCCCATCGTTTTTGTTTATTAGGACCGTGAAACATTGGTAAATAAATTTAAACCCTAAAAGCTTGATTTTATAAAAAGTAGAATTAATGAACTTACGTTTCTGTTTTTAAGAACGCAAATAATGGTAAAGTTACTATTACATATGTTATTAATATCAGAAGTTAGAAAAAATAGCTGTACAAATTAGGAGTTGGAGAAATAGCACTGTAAATAGTCTTGTTAATTTTGTTTACTTTTTATCTTTATAATGATAAATCAACTCATTCATGTCTGGTATCAAAGTTAATTTATTTACATTAAATTTCTTTCAAATTTTAATTGGTTGGTTTTGTTTTTGAATAGATGTTTATTTGAATAATTAAAACTTATTTTTGAAAAAAAATTCTAAACTCTTGGGGGCCATTTTGGCATGTGCTCTATACCAGTGGTCCCAACCTTTTTCTCGCCATGGACTGGTCAGCGGTTGATAATTTCCCCGCGGCCCCTGGAAGAGAGGAGGAGACTTTGATTATTTTGGTCCATGGAATGTCACACATTGATGAGATAAATATATAAAAAGGAAATAATTAAATGTTTCTTGGACTGCCCAGTAACTTTCGTTCCACGGACCGGTACTGGTCCGCGCACTAGGGTTGGGAACCACTGCTCTACACCACTCGACCCTCTGCCTTCCCAGTGGTTTATATACTTGAAAAAAATTATACCTTATGTGAGAGAATGGCATGTCTGATACTACACATGCAATATGGGCTTTATATAAGAACTTTTTCGTTTACAAAACCATCATATATTTGTCATTATGACTTGCTTGACTTAACTCTCTGAACACCCTGAGGAATTAAGGACAATAACTTCATCATACATGGTTTTGGCAGGTGTTTTTTAGTTCTCATATGTCAAGTAGCATGAAGATAGAATATCTAGAAGAAATCACAAAAATGACCCTGCAAAGGAGATTTGTCATTATATTAAAGTTACTCACTTATTAACTAGGTGGGATAATCATAAAGCCAAAAGTTTTTGGCGTTACTCTTCCAGGTAACTTTCAGTATGTGAACTTTTAAAGTAATTAAATGATATAAAATAAAAACTGAACAATATGACATAACAGTTTTTTTTTTTATTTTATGTTTTTTAAAATACATTTTTCTTAAGTATATGAAAAACTTAACTAAAAATTAATCTCACATTTTTGTTTATTTACATTGCTTTTAATTATTTTAGCTGACAGCATGGTTATACAGAGAGCCAGAATGAAACGTGAAATGGAAGTAGAAAGGAAAAGACTTTTAGAAGCTGAGAAAAAAGGAGCGGCAGCAAGAGCTGCACCTGTTGAAGTCATTCGAGATTCTGCACCGATGCTTGAAAGTGTTATGTTTAGTTGTCCAGATATTGGGATACAGTTGCTACCTAAATCTGATATGGAACTTGCTATTCATCGATTTCTTTTAGAGAATTATGAAGATGAACCAGAAATGACATCAGCTCTTATGATACATACTTTAAATAAGAATAAAGATAAAGTTAAAATCTGTATAGAGACACTTGTTAAATATCTAGATAATATCATCAATAATCCTTCTGAAGAGAAATTTTGGAAGATTCGTCAGAACAACAAGGTGTTTCAGGATCGTGTTGCATGTTTAAAAGGAACTGAAGAGTTTTTGCTTGCTGCTGGATTTTCTTTGAAGTCTTTGCCTTTTGAAGATGGTGAAGCATGTTTTTATGTGTTTGATTCAGAGTTAGCTAAAGACGTGGATCGTTTGCAGAATATGAAAGAAATTTTGCTCAAAGCAGAACCTATAGAGCCTGTGCTGCATCGAGATCCGAAGGTTTTTTACCCATCAAAATCAGCAGCTGCCTTTAAAATCCCTGAGGATTACTATAGGATAAGTCCTGAAGATTTGAAAAAAGAACAGCAAAGAAGGGAAGAGGCTACTGAAAAGTTAGGCATGCTCCGTACCAAGGCCATGAGAGAAAGAGATGAACAAAGAGAATTAAGGAAATACAGGTATGTCCTTTTAAGAGTCAAGTTTCTGGATGGTATTTTGCTGCAAGGGGTTTTCAGGGCACAAGAAAGTATGAAACAGGTATATCAGTTTGTGAGAGAAAATCTTGTCAATGATTGGATGCCTTTTCACTTGACATCTGGCGCAAATCAAAAGCTAGAAGAAGAAGGGGACATGACTTTAGCAGAATTAGGACTTGCCCCAGCAGATGTGGTACATTTTTCTTGGGATCCTGAAGTTTTGAGAGAGGCAGTGTCACAGAAAGGTTCAGATGTTGCCAAAGTACATCTCTTGCCAGATATCATGTCTAAAATAAAAGATTTATAAAATTGACAAATGGTTTGAAAATTTAAAAAAAGACATTTAGTTTCTAGCAAAAAGAGAATGTAAAATATAAAAACGTTCTTTTGACAGTGAAGTTTTTTTATGAACATAAAATATATCTACTATTTTAAAGCTAACTAGGAATACTAGAGTAGCACATAATGTCATTAAATCATTATCAACTGTAATCATTAAACATTCATGTGCAATTTGTATACTTGATTGTTTCTAATTATTTTCATATCCTAGTCTACTCTAGAAACCTGGTATTAAATTATTTTACTTAGTGATATTATATTTTGTGCTGTATTAATTTAAATTTATAATTAATGCAGAGAAATGTTGTGAATTTATTGATATCAGAAATTTGGGTGTATCCATATTGAACTGTAATTAGCATGATATCTGCTTATTACTCTAATTAGGTAAATATTCTTCATTAAATCCAAAATAAATACCTGTCATTGATATTTTACTGTGTCCTTTATTTTGATAGTCCAAGCAATATTACACTGATAACTGCAGAATCTTTCCCCACATTTCAATGGTTCTTTTATTTTCATTAACAAACATGGAGATAACTAAATACATTTGGTGCTTCGAACTTGAATACAAATGGTGTTTTTATATTTTAAGTAAAGATGGAACAATGCCATAATTCTTTTACATGGGAATCAATGCCTGCCATTTAAAGTTCCAGCATAGAAAGCTTGAGGCTCATTCTTTGCTTAGCTTTCTTTGAGATGTACATATTTTTATTTTTAAATTCTAGTTCTGTTATAAAGCTTTAACAATTATAAAAAATGTTTTATCCAAAAATATTTTGGTTGAAATGATGATTTTTAAAGTATATTGAAATCACTTATTCTTTTTACTGTTTAATCTTTGAAAACATTTTCTATTGGTATTTATAATTTATTATAGTCAGGCATAAAGCACTATGTTTAATATAAAGTAGTTTATAAATGACATGTTTTCAATCATGTATATTTAGTGAAGTTTGTTACGTTTAAAATTTCTAGAATCATCATCATACTCTTAACCGATGTGGTAGTTGGAGGAACGAATGGACACATCTACAGACATATTTCTCCATAGTTGCCTATCCTGAGCTGCAGTCCTTAATTTATTCATTAGTATTCTTTAATATATATTGTCAAACCAACATTTCCGCTTTTGCCCTTTGCGATGGCCACCTTCCACCCTGTAGAGCGTTTTTTTGGCAGGCTATCACGCCTTGACACATGACCGAACCATGCCATCTTGTGTCACTTGATTGTTGCCATAATCGATTCCCAAGAGACTCATTGGTCTTGTGCCCTAGGTAGAAGACCTGAAGGATTTTTCTTATGCATTTATTTTCAAATGCATTCAACTTGCTTGCTGTGGCTTCTAGAAGTGTCCATGTCTCACAGCTATACAGGGCAATGGTCTTAACTGTTATAGCCAGGAATGTTCCCAAACGGAAAGATAATTTTGAATATTTTCTTTTTCTGATAAACAAAATAGATGTTTATAGTTTTTATTAAGTTTTTACTTCGATGATTTAATATATAACAAAGAAATACTTTGAAATTAATACTAATAAACATTTCTTCAGTAAGCTTTTTAATTTAATTTTTTTATGTTTTATGATATAGTTTCTCTGTCCAGCAGCATTTCCATTAATTTTTTCATGTCTCACTTGAGTATATCAATATTAACATATATAACATGAGATTTTTTCTTTTAGCTTTATGAACTTATGCTTTGTAAATAGCCTATGAACTGCCACCTTAAAGTTTTTATAAGATTATCAACCCTTCTGGTTTTGGGAATTTAAATTTTAATGTCTTCTTGGAGGTCAAATTAGTCAAGTGGGTGTATTTTACTGTCAGATTGATTTGGTTTGGATTTTTTATTGCATGGTTGATAACACTGGTAAACAGTGAATTCATTGCCAGTGATATTTGAATCATTTTATACAAAGTCAACTATGCTGATTTAGAATATGTAAGTGCTTTTGCTAGATTGGCTCTATTTTTCGAGATAATTAAAATTAATGAAATAATTTATGCACCGTTTTGAAAATAGTCAAGAATTGCATGAAGTAAAATAGTATTATAACAAATAGTAGTGAAACTGTTAATGGTCATGCAGAAATTTGTTCAAAAATATGTGTAATAGTGTTATAGAGGAAAACATTTTCATTTGAAAAGCTAATTATGTCTAATTAATTAATTAATTAATATGTTTATTGTCTATGGTAATGCAATAGCAAATCGCTGTTTGCTCGACTTCCTTTTGTGTGTGTCGTTGGGTCAATTGCGCTGGAGGTTCCAACAGTTGTCAGCCATCATATGTATGTCCCATCTTCCTTGATATCTCTCCTCCATTACCCTCATATCCTGATGAAACCTCTCACATTGTTCCTCACTGAAGTCCCCAAGGTTACCTGGAAATTTGTCTAAATGACTGTGCAGGTAATGTACTTTGATGCTCATATTTGCTCCAATGTTTCTGAAGTTAGCGAGCATATCTTCGTAATTCTCTGCTCTGTTATTACCTAAGAAGTTCCTGACAACTGAAACAAAACTGTTCCATGAAGAAGCTTCAAGGTGATCCATGAAATTAGTAAAATTTCGATCGTTGATGAGTTCTCGAATCTGAGGACCGTCAAAAATCCCAGCTTTCAGCTTCTCCATGCTCAATCCGGGGAATGATCTACAAATATACTTGAAGCAATTGCCAGATTTGTCCAAAGCCTTAACAAATTGTTTCATTAAACCTAATTTGATATGAAGCGGTGGGAGAATGATCTTATTTTTGTCAACCTAAGGCTTGTCGATGATATTTTCTTTACCTACAGTCATGGTTTCCCTTGCAAGCCATCCCAATCTTGTCCAATGATCTAGCCTTGCCCTGCTTTCCCAAAGGCACTTGAAGCATGGGCATTTTGTGTATCCTGACTGCTGCCCAAGCAAGAAGTTTACCATTTTTAGATCAACACAAATTAACCACTGATGCTCATAATAACGGACTTTCTGCTATAGTATTTTGATATTCTAGTGCTCTTCTTTAAGTTTTTTTGAGTGGGCAATGGGAAGAGATGCATAACGGTTACCATTGTGTAACAGAACAAATTTTAAGCTTCTGATGGAACTGTCTATAATAAGACGCCAGTCTTCGGAATGATAGTCTTGTAGTCCTATTTGGAGCAGTAGTCCAGGGATGTCATTACAGTAAACAAGATCTTCCTTTTGCTGGAATATGGAAGAAGAAACTCTTCGCTTTTCCTATAAGATGTTATTTTAACTTCTGGTTTGAGAAAATTTCTTTCATTGAGCCTGGACGCTAAAAGCTCAGATGCTTGCTTGGACAGATTTAGGTCTCGTATCAGGTCATTGAGTTCTTCTTGGCTGAATGGTTGAGGTGTTGAAGAACTTCCTTCATAATCGCTTTCTCTGTTTTCACCTGCCAAAAACTCCAGATCTTGCCCCTCGTTGGAGTCTGATGGTGGAAGCTATAATAATCCAGTAAACACTGGTATAGGAACTTCACTGATATGTGGAATTGGTCTCCTTGCAGATTAAAGATCAGGATAATCCCACTTAGATTTCTTGTATCGATTGAAGCCTTTAACATTCACAATACAAAAATAACAATCACCAAAATGGTCTTTCGGATCCATTGGTACACCGAAACTTTGACTTTTCTTCTCACCGTAGGCTCTCCACACAGTTTTTGCAGACCTTATGGGGAGCCCAAGACTTATTGCATTTGTTTTACACAAAGGGTACAATCATATTTTCAAGGGTGTCCAATATCTCAGAAACTAGAGCCAATTCAGCAAAAGCAGTGGCAGTTTTGAAATCAGCACTCATGAATTGTTATAAATTCATTCAAACATTATTGGCAATTTGCAAAAAAATTTTTTTTTTTGAGCTGTGTAATAAAGGTCAAATTTTTTGCTTTGATAATAAAGGTCAAATTTTTTGCTTCATTAAATGACTAGCCCATATATTCTCATATTTGGGTATTTCCTGTGATCACTTCAGAACATGCCTGTATCATTTTTTTTTCATGTTACACATGGCTTTTTTTTTATTTTATTTTTAATTCATTTATTGTGTGATTCATTTTTATAACATGTTTGCATTTTCTTCCTCTTTTTGTCTTACTGGTGTTTTTTTAATTATTTTTTTCTAACAAAGTGATGATTGCAGTTTAACTTTGAATGTTAAACTTTGTGTTGCTCTTAAAATAAACATGAGTTTTTCATTATTACTTTGCGTTAAATTTTAAATAGTATTTATACTTATCCTAAAGGAATTGTCCATCACCAACCTTTATATTTTCCTAAACTTGTTATTGTTGATTCACTCTCATTGAACAACTTTATAAAAGATATAGGTACTAATAAATTCACACCATGTCTAGGTCACTATAGTTGAGTGACATATAAATCAATCAACCAGCAAAAATCCAGTGCCTCATTGCTGTGTTAGCTGGCCCCACCGTCACCCCCCTAATAGTCCCATTTTACCTCCTTAGACTTTTTATGTTGGTGTATGTGAAATAACTCACGAAAAAGGAATATATTTTGCATCCTTTGAGGTAAAGACAGGATGTGTAGGACCGGATTGGAAACATTTTGGCAGGGGCCCTTCCCGCCTTCTCAACCTACTTGGATCTAAGCCTTATTGTCGTAGACATGCCTTATTGTCCTAGACATGCCTTATTGTCTAGACATGCCTTATTGTCGTAGACATGCCTTATTGTCTAGACATGCCTTATTGTCGTAGACATGCCTTATTGTCTAGACCAGAGGTTTTCAACCTTTTTTATGCTGCGGACCCCACAGACATTCCAAGCTCGGGTGGCGGACCCCCATAGCCAAAGGCGCCCTGGTCTCAACTTTTCATACCACAGGTTGGGCCAGAAAATGTCTTACGTTTGCCGATGTAATCTACTTAAATTCTGATAAACTGTAGGCCTAGCCTAAGTTAGGCCAAAACATGTAATAAAAAAAAGAGGTTGGTCAGCATCGGTCCCCACTGCGATGAAGCCGAATAGTATACATTCTGGATTATACTAGCGCCGTTTTCTTTTTCATTCGTCTTTGGCTGCTTGATCATCAGAATCTTCCAGATTCTGGTCAGTTATCCTCTTCACAAATTTCTCCATGCTACTAGCCTTGGACAGTTTATTTATACAAATATTGCTAAACAAATGACCAACAACAGGTTAGTCCCGTTGACTCAGATCTCACAGGGAAAAAAATTGGAGAGAATGTTTCAGAGTAGAGACTGTAGAGAGGGTTAAAGAAGGTATCTATCTGTAAAATATTTCACAATCTGATGACGAAAACTCACATTTTAAAATTAAATCGACGACCTTAATAAAACAAATCTCATCAAATATGTTGAATTCTTTACCAACATTTTAAAAAGTATTTGTCACATTGGCAAGTGACATGACAACAGAACAGCATAATAGGCATTAGGTTCATCGCTAGAATTTCGCACCGTTTCATTGATGCGTTAGCGAAAAGTCCCTATTATAACTATCGCTGGGGCCTATTTTCATTTTAAAAATTTACGAAAAATCTACTTCCAACCAAAACAATCTGTGGGTTTCATTTTAAAATAATATGCGAAGTGTATACCAGCCATTTGATATCAAAAACTTTTGTCTAAGATTATTTCTAGGCCAATCTAGGCTTAGATTTAGATCTAGGCTCAGTAAGTAAGAAATATTGCCAAGAAGAATGACTCAAAAACGCACTGCACAAGTATATGTAGTATTCAGTCTAGTTCAGACTTCAAACGAAAATATAATGAAATACCAGCAAAGCTTCCAATTCTACACATTGTTGTCTGTGCCTGAAACATTGACATAGCTAGTATTTTTTTCTTTAGCTAAAAGCTAATCAATCAACCAAACCGAGCAATACTTAATACAAGAAAAATCACTACCTTCCTTGACTTGCCCACGGACCCCCTTGAAGCTCCCCACGGACCCCCAGGGGTCCGCGGACCACAGGTTGAAAACCTCTGGTCTAGACATGCCTTATTGTCTAGACATGCCTTATTGTCGTAGACATGCCTTATTGTCGTAGACATGCCTTATTGTCTAGACATGCCTTATTGTCGTAGACATGCCTTGCCTTATTGTCTAGACATGCCTTTTAAAAGCCTAATACTATATTAAAAAATACACGTGTTAAATTTTTTTTTTTACAGAGGGACCTTTTAAAAGATGATGGAGCAAATGATCCAACACATAAAACTTTCAAAGCTATCATCATGTGTCAACGTAAATAGTTGCTTTTAAGACAACCATATAGTTATAATAAAATATAAGCTATAGCAGTTTGAAAATCTATTTTATCATTTACATGACAACCAGAAGATCAAACTGGACTTTGTTCATGACTTTTTTTTATTTAGAGTAAATACCATGTTCATCAGGAATTACAAGTTATTGAAGGGAAGTCTTCACTCATTCACTAACTCCTCACTAATTCTTCAACTTCTTGTATAGATATAACAATGAAATTTTGCACTCATTCCTTACAGCTTGCTTACAGAAGTTGAGCAGCTTTCATTTCAGAATTCTACCCGAGATGTTCGTGTATATTGGTACAATTATTTATATAAAGTTTTATCACTATGAACACCATCTTAACATAACATCAATAAATTAATTTTCACTCCGTGGTTTGCCCACCCCTGCCCTAACTGTCCGTGTGACTCCTCAAAAACACCCTAACTGTCCGTGTTACTCCTCAAAAACACACTAACTGTCCGGGGTGGCTCCTCAGCAATATTCAGACTAACTGGCCAGAGTGACTACTGTGCTCCGACCATACTATATAAAAACTTCCGATGGGTCTTCGCTCTTTGGACTCCTCTCACTTGAATCACAGTATGGAGTTGGCAGTTTCGCGTCAAAGATTAGGTGATGGTCATTGCATGGGTGCTTGAAGTGTAGGTGGCGAATAACAAAATGTCATCACTCGTATCAATGTATGCTTGACCTTACAAAAGCACTGGTCACGAGCACATAACATAACAAAGGGGAACAATGGCGTCACTAGGGGGTGCGGGCCGCACCGGGTGACACCAAAATGAACAGCTTTAAAATTTCATAGCAGAAAAAAAATCGGTATAGTCGGTTTTATAACCAATCACAGTTACAAACATGAGCAGTAACATAGGGGTCGCCATATAGAGCAGAAGCAAAGGGTGTCACCATGCAGAACAGGAGCACAGGGTGCCACCATGCAGAGCAGCAGCACAGGGTGCCACCATGCATAGCAGCAGCACAGGGTGCCACCATACAGAGCAGTAGCACAGGGTCCCACCATGCAGAGCAGTAGCACAGGGTGCCACCATACAGAGCAGTAGCACAGGGTGCCACCATGCAGAGCAGTAGCACAGGGTGCCTCCATACAGAGCAGTAGCACAAGGTGCCACCATGCAGAACGTCTGGAGCATATGTAAATGAATACAGTTCAGAGCTGCTCGAATCAATCCAGAGTTGTTTTTTTTTTTTGCAAACGTTATAATAAAAGGACGCATGTAGTCACGTGGTTTCATGAAATTGGAGAATTAATTTACAAACTCATTCTCATGAAAGTAATATCTTTCTGCAATACAGTCAGTATTTAAAAGTAAATTCTCTCAGGTCTAGTGAAGGAAAATTCGAAATATGTACCATTGCTCATGGTGGAAGTCTTGAAAGGGGGTGTGTGTGTGATAACCTGAATTTTCTGCATCGGGTGACACCAACCATATTGACGCCACTGAAAAGGAATAATAACAAATAAATCAAGGAGTGATAGCTAAGAGTAGTAGAACATCAACTATAGTTAGTGTGGGAGTATTTAACATTTAGGCTACTTATCATCCTTTATGTTTTAACGTACCGCCAATAACTTGTGTATTGAGGTGATTAATGTCAACGGAGACTTTGTCGACAAATTCTCGCAGGCAAAGCCACAAGTTAATATAGGAGTGGGGGGGGGGGGTGTTCACCGAAAGTTAGACAATTGCTAACAAGGGGGGAGGTGGGGGGGGGGTCTGAAAAAGTATTAAAATTTGATGACGTAAATAATGACCAAATGATGTCGATGAATGACAATGTACTAAAATATATTCGGTACATTTAAGTATGCCAGAAGGCCTCGGTATCGTCCTACCATTGCCGGGGCACCGTCAGTAGCAAGGTATATAGCTTTTACATCGAAAAAAAATCTTTTTAATTCAGTAAATAACTTTTCACCTCTTCTATCGGTTTAAAAACATTTACTTAGCAAAGAACAATTCTTAAAAAAAAATCTTCTGTTAATCTTACATATTACATTAAGTATGGAGCCATTTCGTCAATCCTTCTTTGTACTGTATTACCACACAGTGGAATTCTTTTCATAATGTCGAAAGCTGGTTTGCGAAACACGGTGCATATTACCACAGTTACAGCTGATATAATAAGTTCTTCACCAATAGTATACGACTTTCCGGACCTTGCAATCAATAAAGAAATGTTATAATAAGCAGCAAGCAGTCTTGAGTGTTATAAAAAAACTTCAAATCGTTATCTTTTTTGTCACTTTTGAATTTTATTAAATGTTCATTAAGCTTGGAAGGTTTCATTGAATTACTATTACATAGTTTTATTACATAGAAGACACATAGGTAAGTGAAGTACTATTTCCTGGCGATGAAATAAAGCCATACTTCAAATATCCAACACTGTATTGTTGGTAATTTTATTCGCCTCACTCATACTGTATCTATTAAAAGGGGGCACAAAAGGATATAAGAAAGATTGAATATTAAATGTTTTATTTGACACAAACCCTGTTAATTATTATTAACATTTTCAATGGAATGCTGCAGCAAAACCCTTTTGAATTTATGTCACAGATTGACTGTGTGTGGGCGGTCATGGGTGTAGGCTAGGGTGATAACTATTTTCATTATTTTTCGTAACTGAAACCCCTTACATTCGAGGAACAATTATATGTAGATGACAGTAGCAACATTAAATTTTTTTTTTAATTGAAAAAAGTTCCCCCACCTTTTCATTTTTGTTTTCACATATCGCGCAGTTTGACTATCGGTTTCAATTTAACACTTAATTTTTACATGACTTACTAGACTGCTTTTAAGCACATTCCAGTCAGTTGTTTCCATTTGTTTATAAGCAAGGCATCTACCCTCATCTTCTAAACAGAATAGGGATCCGAGAATTCTATCTGTTGAAAAGCTAATCAATCTCACACGGATGCCCACAAACCGTCAAATTCTTGGAAACTTCACTTTTCTGTTCAATAGCCAGAAACGGCGACTGGATCGAATCAAAATTATGATTACGGATATAGAATTGCTCTTGAGGGAAATTCTAGACTTTCCACTGTTATCCAGCGCAATAATCAGAAAAAAAACTCAATTGTATGTTTGAGTTATATGACAAAAACAAAAAGAAACCGTCTGATAAATTTACTACGACACTTTCTAAATTATCTGATGTTAATGGAAAATGGAAAAGCAAGGAGGATAAAGAGCTCTACCAGAGGCAAGTTAAGAGTGGAGGAAAGATTGGTTATTCAATGGTCAAACATGCCCTTTTAGAATCAATCCACCCAAGAAAACGAATCCGACTATCCAAAACTCAATCTCAAGCCAGCTCTTCTCAATCGCAACTTACACAAACACATACAACTGTCTCACAACCTACACAAACACATACAATTTTCTCACAACCTACACAAACACATACAACTGTCTCAGAATCTTCGGATTCTGAAACCTCTGCTTCTTCACCCGACTTGACAACCTATTCTTCCACGTCATCTTCTCCTGAATGCAAACCGAAATACCAAAGAGCAAGCACTACAACAGCGGGTTTGTTAGTACTGAAAAACAACATTTCTATACATAAAGCAAATGACGTTCTTGCAACCATTACTGAACAGGGTCATGGTGTGCCGGTTCCAAGTCAGGGGGGTGTTTTGAAACGAGTAGTCTCTGAAGGACGGAAAATGAAAACCAAAATTTTTCAAAAACTTAAAAGCAAAGAACCCTATTGTCTCCAGTTTGATGGTAAAAGTGTGCAAGGGGAAGAGTATCAAGTAGCTCTGCTGAAAATATGACAACCGAAATATAACCCGGTATACTTAAATGTGAGAGTGGTTCTGCCGCGGCCATTCACAAGGAACTACATCAGCTAATTGATGAATATGATGCTTGGGAAAATATTTGCGTGATAATATGCGACACGACCGCAGTAAATACTTGTCGTTTGCTCGGGATTGTAAAGCTCATACAGGATGATGTCTTGAGCAAGGGCTTTCAGGAGCCACAATATATTGGCTGTCAGCACCATGTACCCGGTACTCGACCTCATTCTGAAACATGTCATGAATTTTCTTATTCAATAGCCAACGAGCAAACCAGAACTCAACTATTCCATCATTGACAAATTAACGCAAAACTATGCCACTCTTCAGGCTGATTACAGCCTCGTTGTGACAGATGATGTTAGCACAGGCGAGAACCCTGGATGTCGAGATGAGTTCAACTTCTTTTTTATGAATTATGTCAGGCATATCTTCATTAGAAAACAAATTTACGTTGGCCTCGCATCAGCTGGAAGAAACTACCAAATTTACACTAGGCAAGATGGAACTCACATGCGATATATACTATTATAGCATTATTTCTGATACCAGAGTGGCGCAACATCCTCGCTCCTGCTTGCAACTTCATCTGCTATGAATGGGCAAATGCTTGATTCCATTTGCAATACTACAATGAAGCGTCATTCAATGAACTGTTTACCTCACTCATCAGGGTAAAATCCGAGAACGTGCTGTGAAACTGATGGAGGAACTTCATGCAAAATCGAGAAAATTTGAATTTTTGAATCTAAAGTTCATAGGTGAAATATGTTTTACACATTTCTTGTACATTCTGTACATATTACTAACTGATCTGTATCGTATTTGTTAATAAATATTGATTAGTTATTATTATTACTCTTTTGAATTAATCTAAAAAAATATTGTCCTTTATTTTTGCTATTTTTTCACTTTTTTTCTTCCGAAAAAGGGGGAGGTGGGGGAACTTTTTAAGAAAAATCAAAAATGCTATTTATATTCTTAAATTACATATAAAAGTTCCTCGGTTGCAAGTGGTTTCATACAAATATTTTTTTTGTTATCACCCTAGTGTAGGCCTATATGATTTTGCACGCCTGGCTGCCCAATAGTGCGAGTGGTCAGGGGAGAGAATCATTGGTTGACTGGTGATAGAATGAGGGCAAGGAACACGTGCGTGGGTGCGTGGGTGGTGAACGAGTGACCACTGTATGACCCACTCTAGTAGAGAGAGGTTGTATTCAAACAATGAGTAAACAATGAGTAAATACTGAAAATTTCAGTCTGATACCTCTTTTAATTTTTTAAATATTCACGTTCAAATATCGCGAAAATGTAAATGTCACGCGAACTCGCGATTACCCTTAAAACTTTAAAAAATCAAATCTCAGAAAGTTTTTGACCAAATGGTCTGAAATTTTCAGGATTCACTCAACTTTGAATGTACAACAAGCCCTGAAAATTTCAGGAAGATCTGAGAAGGTCGGGTGAACAAATGTCAAAAAACTGGTTGAGTTGACATGTAATGACCCTGTTATAAATATATTGATCATTTGTTTTGCTACACAATTGTTACATAATAGATACCTGATTTATATTATTATACTGTTGGTTTAACGTACAACCCGGGATGAACGACAAAAATGAGAGAATATAGCTTAGCTATTTGTGTGATATCTCTATACCTATAAGAGGCATTTGCTATGTCTGTCTGTCTGTTCCCTTATAACTCAAGATCCAGATAACCAAATAATGTGAAATTTGTTACACATACACATAATTACATGGGGAAGGTTATAGGACAGGTTTCGTTTCATCTCGATGGGTAGTTTAATTGTAATTATTTTTTTTTATTTTAGTATTTTACTATATTAAAGTAATCTCGACGGCGCCATAAATAAAATTCCTCTGTCACGTCATTTCCCGATTCGAATAGAACTTGCGCGCTGGTGCTGTATTGTGCCTTTGTGATGCAAAGAATTGTTGTTGTTTTTTCATGCTCCCTGATTTGTACAGTTTGAGGAAGATTAAGGAATGAAGAAGGACTTTAGAAGAAGTGTGAAGCCATAATAATAAGTATATATATATATATATATATATATATATATATAGAGAGAGAGAGAGAGAGAGAGAAAGAGAGAGAGGGATAGGGAGGGAGAGAGATAAAGAGAGAGAGAGAGAGGGGGCAGGAGGAGAGAGAGAGAGGAAAGGAGGGTAGGAGGGAGGGAAGGAGGGGGAAAGAGGAGGGAGGGGGATGGACAGGGGGGAGAAAAGGAGGGGGAGAGAGGGAGATGGGGGGGAGGGAAATGGGAGAGGGAGTAGGGGAGATGGAGAGAGAAAGGAAGGGAGGGAGAGAGGGGTACGGAAGTAGTGAGAGGGGGAGGGAGGGAGAGAGAGAGAGGGGTGGGAGAGAGGGAGGGAGAGAGATAAAGAGTGAGGGGGCAGGGAGGGAGAGAGAGGGAATGAGGGAGGGAGGAAGGGGGAGAGAGGTGGAAAGGGTAGGGAGGGAGAAAAGGGGGAGAGAGGGAGATGGGAAAGGGAGCAGGGGGAGAGGGAGATGGGAGAGGGAGTAGGGGGAGATGGAGAGAGAAAGGAACGGAGGGAGAGAGGGGGTAAGGAGAGAGAGAGAGGGGAGGGAGGGAGAGAGAGGGGGTGGGAGAGAGGGAGGGAGAGAGATAAAGAGTGAGGGGGGGCAGGGAGGGAGAGAGAGGGAATGAGGGAGGGAGGAACGGGAAGAGAGGGGAAGGGAGAGAGGTGGAAAGGGGGAGGGAGGGAGAAAGGAGGGAGAGAGGGGTTAGGGAGGGAGAGAGGGGAGGGAAGGAGAGAGGGAGGATGGACGTTGGGAGAGAAGGAGGGGGAGAGGGGAGAGAGGGAGATGGGAGAGAGATGGGAGAGAGGGAGGGAGAGGGAGGAGGGAAAGGGAGAGAGGGGTAGGGAGGGAGGGAGGGAGAGAGAGAGGAAGGGAGAGAGGGGGTAGGGAGAAAACAGAAGGTAAACAGAAAACCTCATTTTAAACCCGGGCAAAGCCGGGTACTTGCAACTAGTTTCTTATAAAATATTGAAAACAAAGAACAGATCTATCAACAAAAACAGTCGCAATTATTCATTTTAAAATAAAATTAATTCTGCTAAAAAGTAAATTTGCAAATTAAATAATATCACTCAGTATTTATTTTAAAATAAATAACCTGATGAACACTTTTTATTAAATATTTCCTAAGAATTGTCTGACGTTCTGAATTATTTAATTGAAGTTCTAGTATTTTTTCCGTTGACACCGACTTCGGATTAAGTAGTTACTAGTTACACCGACTCCGGACAATCCGACA
This sequence comes from Bulinus truncatus, assembly GCA_021962125.1. Classification (NCBI taxonomy): domain Eukaryota; kingdom Metazoa; phylum Mollusca; class Gastropoda; family Planorbidae; genus Bulinus; species Bulinus truncatus. The sequence continues at coordinate 5,976,969 of JAGDYQ010000046.1, read as the reverse complement.
AAGTACTAACTCCGACACCGGGCAAAAAGCCCTGTTTAAAATATACGGCTCGTTAGGGCCTAACTATTTAACATCATACTTTTTTTTCCTAATTAAAAAAAAATCCATAAACTAGTCGATTAAATAGTTCGTGGACATAGTCTTTTCCCGAAATAGTCAACGAATTACGTGGGAATAGAAGCCAATAACTTGAGTTACTGTTGTTGGTGAAAAAAGTCAACTTTGGTAAAGCAATAAGCATTGTTTTGAACATGAATTTTTTTTAATCTCTTTAGCATATTTTTAAAAGTAATAATGGTAAAATGATTTTTAAATTTAAACTAAGTATTTTTTCATGGAAAATCCTTCATCTTTATTTTAGCGTCTTTTACTTACGCTAACTTGACTACTAAGTGTCTACTGTGTCGTAATGAACTGTTAGTAAGTTGACTAGTCTAATGTTAGCAACATTTTATATTGAATTATACAATATTAGTAATGATGAGTTATGAATTTACTTCTGTTGATCAAGACATTATAATGTTAATCAATAAAATTTGATGTGCATTTCTTCATAAGTCTCATAATTTAGTAATTTAAGTAGTTTAGAAATAAAATATAACAACAACAAAGATAAATAATCATTATAATGCTATAATTATAACAAAAATTTCTGACTTAATTTGAATCTCTTAACTTTTAATAAAGTTAACTCATTGAGTGATTCCTTGCTGCACCAATTTCCCCACTGGAACTTAGCCAACTTATAAAAAAGCCCTTCCTGGCTTCTCGGAGTGCCCACCAGCAGATGGATTAAATCTAGTAGGTATGTGGAAATCTGACATTTTACAACATTGCTTTTTTTTAGACAATTGTGACCATGTTTTTGGAAAACGAAACATAGGGTATTTGCCTTTGTAAACACGTTTTGTGCATATTTAAAAAGATAGTAGGTAATTGGATAAGTCGACTTCCAACACATTTTCATGGGGTACTGGAAACAACCAAAAACTTGTTTGGGTATTCAAAGCAGTTTAAAATAGTTATATTAGACATAAAATAGATTTAGGTGGGTAGGGCACATAGAAAGAATGGAAATCAACAGAGGTCTAAAAGCAATATATAAGGCAACACCCAATGAGAAAAGGCCTAAAGGCAAACCAAGAAGCAGATGGTTAGAAGAAATAGAGAAAGACCTTAAAGACATAGGAGTAAGAGAGTGGAGGAAGAAGACCATGGATCAGGAAAAGTGGATAAGAGTAGTATGGTAGGCCAGGTCCCTAAATGGGCTCTAGAGCCAAAGGAAGATGAAGAAGAATTTTAGATATAAACATACTTTTGTGTTTTACATTAATATTTCATTTCAAGTTTAGTTTTTTTTTTTTGGTATAAAAAAGGTTGTTCTTTAACAGCATTGTTTTTTTAATTTTTTTTTGCTGCCATCTTGGATCTATACTGATTATCGGAAAATAAGGTAATTTTATTTTTTTTTCCAGTTTCCTTATTAACTGAGTGTCTCAAAATATAACAATAGATTTGTTTTTTATCATTATTTACTTCATAAAACTGTGAAATTTGATTAGATTTCGTCGGTGCGTGACAAAGTTTTACTGTTTTAAAGTAAGCTTCTAGTCACTAGTGCAAAAAAGAATATATAGTAACCTTGCCGTTTTTATTTTTTTAATCGGCTCGCTACATGTTTTTGATTACATTATCGTATTTTGTATACAATGCCAGCTTTTAAAATTTAAAACATTGAAATCTATAATAAAGCATCTACTAAAATATATTAAATTTTTTAATTATTTTTCCCTTCCACATTGATCTAAATGTTTTTTTTACATAAGTTATTTACAATCTCATGTGTGAAAAAAATATCGGCGACATTATCAGGCTATTGTCATTGACACCATTTTTCATTATCAAAAGCAATCGAATGTCGCCTTCTTTCCTTTAACAAAACATTTTAGAACTTTATTTCGTTTCCCCAACTCAGTTATAGCTTAAGAGTTTGTTTTTTTTTTTTTTGCTTTTGCACTTAATCATATCTCCCAGCTAACTATACTTTGCAATCATTAGTGCCCTCCATCCATGAAGCATATTGTAATAAGTTTCTTGTCAATGTGTATTACATGAACCTAACTACATAATCACAAATAAGTGGTGAAAATTTGTATCTGCTAACTTAAATGAAACCCAAGATATGCAGGTTTGAAGTTAAACATAATTAAACTATGAAATTTATTTTTTTAAGATCTCTATATTATGTATATGCATCCTATTACATTTCTACAAAATTTAGTGCTTCTTGCTGGAATATTTTTCAAGTTATAACATCACTGATTTCAGCATTAGCAACATGTCATGACAGCTGACAATTTTTTTTTCAATCAACATATAAAAAAATATATACATGTATCACTTGCATTATCATCAACACATAATCATAATAGGTGGTGAATATTTGAACCTTTTATCTTTAAAGTCTCTCAAGATATGCAGTTTTTAAGCTAGATAAAAAAAAAATTTGGTCACAAGTTTTCTTTTTATGGCCTATAGTAAAAAAAAAAGTCATTAAAAATCATAGCCTCGCATCTAATTAAGATATAATCACAAATTAGGTGTTTTTGGAATGTACTCTGTAAGATCTATTCATCTATAACAAAAATTTAAAAAAAAAAAGATTGAAAATAAGAATACTAATTGAAGCAATCCTAGTCTAAACCTCTCAAAATGTAATTTGGACTATGCATACTAATTGAAGCAATCCTAGTCTAAACTTCTCAAAATGTAATTTGGACAATGCATACTAATTGAAACAATCCTAGTCTAAACCTCTCAAAATGTAATTTGGACAATGCGTTTCAAATATTATTTGTTTAGTTTCTTTAAACATGATTTGTTTTTTAATTTACAGGCATTGTTTTGCAACAAATTCTGATGTGAAATGCACCCGTTTGTATCGAGTATTTTTAATTCAGACAGTTCCATATCTCACCAACCTGAATCAAGAATAGGCAGTCAAAGTCCTCAGGCAGTATCAATTTTTGGTGGAACTCAATCAAGTTCTATATTTGGAAATCAGCCAAGCTCTATCTTTAGTGGTGGAACATCTGTGAGATCTTTATTTGGTGGAGTAAATTCAGAATCTATGTTCAGCTCTTCCAATACAGGAACTTCCAATACCATGCCACAAGCATCTATAGGTGATGCTCAGACAGGATCCGTATTTGGTGGTACCTCATCAGGATCTCATTTTGGAAGGGTCTCTTCTGAATCTTCTAATTCAGGATCTGTTTTTAGCAATAGCTCACAGTCACTTTCATTTGGCCAAACTCAACCAAGCTCATCATTTGGCACTGTACAGTCAGGGATATCATTTGGCCCAACTCAACCAAGCTCATCATTTGGCACTGTACAGTTTGGAGCAACTTCTGGTAATAGTCAGTCTGGTTTGACTTTTGGTAGTACACAAGGTACTTCATCATTTGGTAGTACTCAAGGTGCTTCTATGTTTGGTAGTACTCAAGGTGCTTCTGAATTTGGTAGCACTCAAGGTACTTCTGTATTTGGTAGCAGACAGGGTCTTTCTGTGTTTGGTAGTTCTCAAGGGGCTTCAGCATTTGGTAGTGCACCATCTGGGTCAATCTTTGGTGGATCTCAGACAGATACATCTTTAGGAAATAGCCAACCAGTTTCATCTTTTGGCTCATCACATTCTGTGGCTTCCTTTGGAAATAACCAGTCAGGCTTATCTTTTGGTGTTACACAACCAAGCAATTCTTTTGGTACTACACAGTCTGGGACTTCCAGTGCTACTAAGCCCGGGACATTCCTTGGTACTATTCAGCCTACCAAATCTTTTGGTGCTGCTCAGTCTGGTACACCCTTTGGGGTTGCACAGTCTGGGACACCTTTTGGTTCTGCACAGTCTGGGACACCTTTTGGTGCTGCACAGTCTGGGACACCTTTTGGTGCTGCACAGTCTGGTACACCTTTTGGTGCTGCACAGTCTGGTACACCTTTTGGTGCTGCACAATCTGGGACACCTTTTGGTGCTGCACAGTCTGGGAAGTCCTTTGGAAATTCTCAGCCAAGTTCATCTTTTGGTAATACACAATCTGGGCCACTTTTTGGTACTTCTCAACCAGGCTCATCTTTTGGTACTACACAATCTGGGCTATCTTTTGGAACTACACAGCCAAGTTCATTTTTTGGTACTTTACAATCTGGGCCGTCCTTTGGAACTTCTCAGCCAGGGTCAATAATTGGCACTACACAATCAGGGCCATCATTTGGTACTTCTCAGCAAAGTTCATCACAGTCTGGAAAAGCCTTTAGTACTTCTCAGCAAGGCTCACTTTTTGCAACTCCTCAATCTGGAACAACCTTTACAAGTTCTCAGCCAAATTCTTTTGAAAATTCTGTGAAGTCTCAGTCAACTTCTATATTTGGCAGCACAACATGCAAGTTTGATACATCTGATAATGGCACAGTTTCTAATATTACTGACAAAGGAAATATTTTTGATAATGCCCACTCTGAAACATCTGCTGATAAAACCAAATTATTTGGAGTCTTTAGTGGAGTACAGTCCAGCTCCTCTACTTTAGGGCCTCATGGAGGGTTTACTTTTAACAATGCACCCATTTCTTCGTTTGATCAGTCAAAATCAGTTTTTGGTGGGACACAATCTGTATCTAAATCTGATAGAGCACTTAAAGCTTCTTCTGAGGGCCATAACACTGTTAGTATATTTGGTAGTAAGGATGTTAACTCAGGACAATCTGTTAAAAGTGCACAATTCAGTCATGTCAATCAGTCAGTGGATAATTTAAGTAATGAAACCTTGGCAGGAGGATCTCAAGCAAGCTCAGTATATTTAGGGAAGGGAATGCAGCAACCCTCTATCTTTGGTGGTAAGAAAGTTTCTACTGAATCCTATAATACACAGATGGTGTCTTCTGGAACTAATTCTATTTTTAGCACATCTTTTTCTAAATCTGATGGTTCATCTGAGCCAAACATTATTAAAAGGCCAGGTCAGATTGCTCAGGGAAGTAGTTCATTATTTGGAAAATCTTCTGCACCTGTCATTTTGCCATTTACAAATGAATCGCAAATGTTACAAAATGAAGTAGTTTCTACTACAATAAAACCATCTGACAAGACACTGGTTGCTGCAAAGTCTAGTGAATCAGAAGGACAACCAAAAAATGTGACATTGTTTGGAAAAAATGAAAATCAGATCAAAACTCAAGTGAAAAAAAGGAGTTTGATGTCTGCCTTTCAGTCATCACACAATGAAGATTTAGAAGGAAAAAAGTTATTTGGAGATTCTTTGTCATCATCTCATCTTTCAGGAAAAGACCCTCTTCAGCTCCAGGAATCAAGATTAAATAGAACAGCATCCAGCTGTGATTTGTGGCAGCATGGAACAGAGAATAATAATCACACTAGTAAGCCATACATTATATTGATTTTTCCGTTATTTTTTTATTCAAACCATCAGAAATTCTTCAGTGCTGTACATTAATATTTAATTGATCACTAATTTTGCACATTACATTAATGGCATAATAGTCACTACAATTAATGAAAACATTTTCCAAAGAAATAGTCAAATACAATCAACTCTTTTTTATTTTAAGTATTAATATTGAGCATTTCGTTGAATAATACACATTAAACTTAGCTTTTTCAATTACTTTATAAATTGGCTTCTATCTGTATGTAAACGTATAATGCATTATTAACAAGTTAATTTTTTCAATACTGATATCTTTAAGAATATTTTCAGTACTATAAAATGGAAATTTTATGAAAGCTATTTGAGTATTAATTGAACATTCAACCAAATGATTTTGTATTGGTCATAATTTTGTTTCTTGCATCTGTAAAGGACAAGAACCCTCATTAAATGAAGAGAAAATAACTCAGAAAGAATCAAGTTCTCTTAAAAAGGGTATTGCTGTTTTTTTTTTTAATATATAATAATATGTCTTTTTTTAGATTCATTTACCTATGTTACTTTTTATTTTTAATTATTGACTTTTACTTGTTTCAAAGTAGTTCAGCATGTAAATTGTAATCTTTATAAAATCCTTGGGCAGACAGATGGTCGAGCGATGTGTAGTGTTTGACTCAATCTGATGGTCCTAGGTTCATTCCTCTGTTATAACAAAGGGAATTTGTCCAGTTCCTTGTGAAAATTAAAGTCCCCCAAGTCTAACCAGCTTTAGTTGGGGAAATAAAGGTGGCAGTTTGTTGTAAATTTTACTCTCCATCTGCCCCTATGGCCATTTAGGCTAAGGGAACTTTTTAAAAAATTCTATTTACCTTGTATTTTTTTAGGGAAAGTCTCTGTTTGGAGTAGAAATACTTTAGATAGGCGAAAACGACCATCTATAACAGAAGAAGAAAGAAGTAAGTTTTTTTACAAACTTCTGATATAGTAAGTTTTATATTATAACATCATAATAGATTTAATAAAAAGTTAACTTGAAGTTAATATGAAGAATTTTTTTTTCTAAACCTCTCAATGGATTTCAAGCTTTTTTTTTTACATTTCAGTAGGTAAGGCATTTATCATATTTGAAAATAAAAGGCCTTGAATTGTATTTTTGTTTTAATGGACTGTTTCAGAGAATGTTTGTACATGTGTCTTGTTCAGACTGGTTTTAAAAGAATACATGTTGAGACAAAATACACATTCATTATAAAGAACAAAAAAAAAAAAACCTGTTCGCTTGAAAGATATTTTTAGAAATAGTATGTGTAATTAAATTTTTTTTACCAAAATGGCTTATTAAAATATTTAAAGATAATTTTATCTTAAACCAACAAATAATTATACACAGTTCTTTAAGTGAAAGTTCTGGTACAAATATGTTAATGTACTCTTCCTTTGATGTCTGAGGCGAGTTAAAACCAAAACTTTTAATTTACAAAACAATTTCTTACATTTGTTTTATATAGATCAGTGTTTCTCAACAATGGGACCAAGCCCCATAAGTGGTGGTGGGGAGGCAGTTTCCTAATGATCCCTTCCCAAATTATTTCCATCTTCCCAAAAACCTATAATTTTGACTTCATTTATTGAAAAATTCAGTTTTGAAGCATTGAAAAATTGTTATGGGTAGGGGGTTGGTATTTGTGTCTAAGAATTTTGGAAGGGCATACATGGGGCATAAAAAAGGTTTCAGAAACAGTGATTTAGATATTAATGCAATTTTTTTGTCTTTAGGAGAAAACAAAAGGTCCTGCACAACTAATGAGCATAGTAAGTCTTTTTTTTATATCTTAAAAACAACTTATGTTCAAAATAATATATTTCTGTGTATTGATTTTTTTTATTGTTATAATTATTGCTACTGCTGGTTGTTGTTCAAATGGAAGGGCTTAGTTCCATAGCCTAAAGTTGTCTAAAATTAAAGTTTTAAAAAGTGTCTTGGATAATAGGCCAGTACTACTTTGGTAAAGGTCTTGGTGCCAGAAGCTGTCTCTTTTTTAAGCTCCTTTTTTAAAAGTAGTATTTACTAGTAAAACAAAATACAATAAAACAGAAAAACAGCCCTTCATTTATAATCTTCAGTTAATGTTTAGCAATACACTGACTTTGTAACTATTGTGCATCCACTAATTCAAATTCTTTTTGATTTGTTGAACATTTCTCTTCTGTTTTACTAATTGGTGGCTAGAACATAATATTTTTTTTATTTTTTTGAATTACATTAGATATAATTTAGACTATGAGAAATACAAAATTGTTATCACTTTTTGTGTTGAGAAGAAAGCAAATTTAATTATAGTAAATTTCTAGTCTTTTGGTTATCTTTGTGTTTTGTCCCTTGGCAGGGACTGTCACATGGAAGATTAAGCCAATACCTTGCACTTTACTTGAAGGGTGTGAAGAAATATAGATAGCATCCTATGGAATTCTGGGAGAGGGGCATTTGTAATCTTGTTGAATATAAGGAGAAATAATTAAAAAATAATGTTCTCAGTAATAATTATGTAAACTACTTAAGAACATGGCTGGGTTTCATAGGACTGCACAAACATGTGTGACATGAATTTTCATCCATGCATTGTTATTGAAAATTATGTCTGTATTGGAATAGAGTGGGACAAAATTTTCAAGATAGATGATAGGATAAATATTCAAGTAAGTTTATTTTACAGGAAAAAAATAATAAATAAAGGTTGTAGATTTTGTTGCACTCTGTGTGTAAAATGATATTGGCGTACATCTAACTCTCTTTTTAAATTTTTTTTTGGAATAGCAAAGATACCTTAATTTGATATATTATGTTACTTCCATAGCTAAAATATAAACATAGAGATATGAATAAATGAAAAATATTCAAGCTTTTTATACAAAAAATTATTATTTCTTACATATTATTTAATAGTCTACAGAAAAAAATTTAATTTTTTCTTTAATTATTTTTTGTATATTAGCTCGTGCTCGATTATCATCGCTTCGTAAAAGTGTAGAAGATGTAAGCTCAAAGACATCTTTAATTGTGAAAGAGATTCCAGCCCAATTTAACAAAGGTGCTACTTTGCGAACCCATTTTTCACAATTTGGCAATATTATTAAACTAATACCAGTAGTGAATAAAAGGACTGCATATATTACATTTGAAACACATGTAAGTAAAAGCTCTTTTTTTTTGTGTTGTGCATATCTAGCTACCTAATTGTGAAGTTTTTTTTGTAATCGATTAATTTGTGAATAACTGTATTCTTATCAAAGATCAGACTGAAATGAAACAAAGTTAGTTCTGAAAAGTCATGGATGCAAAACTATACCAAAATCTTTTAATGTCTGAAATATTTATTAAAAAATTGCACACAAAAAAATGTTGTGCCTTACCGAAAAGCTATATTGTATATTTTTTTCTGCCATTATCTAGGAGCAAGCTGAGCATGCTAAGAGAGAAGGAAAACATTTAGCTGAAAATGGTCCATCTTTGTCTATTTTCTGGAGAACAAATCCAGTTTTAAAGTCTCCAGAATCAAAATCAAAAGAAGGTAAATTAATCCTAGAGGTCTTAATAATTAATAACTGTCATGCACAATCTGAAATTTACCTATTCCTGATCAATTCCCTATTTATTGTTTAAGTCAATATTTTTTTTTAATATCTCTCTCAATATAATTTTAAACTTTAATATGTATCTATGTCTGTCTGTTTATGTATATCTTTGCCTATATCTGAACCTGTTGCATACATATTTGAAAATTAAATCTTATATCACAAATCCACTTAGATAAAATGTTTTTGTCTCAAAACATTTATGGTTTGGAAGTTGTGTCAATTTAAATAATCCATGGGAGATAAAAAACATTTTTTTTCTTGAATGAATCATAATACGTAGTACAGTATTATAGAAAAAAAAATTGACATTACATATATTCGTACTGAAAAAAAACAAACCCAATAGTAACATATATTTAAACATTGTTAAGATATAAATAATTTCTAAACACTGCCAATTTAAATTTTAAATAAGATGTGATTAAATCAACATTTGATATTGTTAGGCTTCACAAAATGGTTAGAATGAATAGAAATTATATATATAACCAGCGAAAAATACAGTGATTTTTAAAGATTTAAAACTTTTATATTTTATAAAAGATTTATAAGACAGAGTTACAGCTACACAAAGTTACAATGCAATAGAAACTGTACATTTCTCTGATTTAGATTTAAGAAAAATAAAGAAACATTAAAACACACACTAATAATAAATATCCTCTCCTGAAAACTAAATACACCTTCACCACACACTTTCCATTGAACAGATTATAATGAAACATATGACATAAACAAATAGTACTAAATGTGATACATTGGACTGTAGATATAAGGCAGTAATACTGGCCAGATCATAAACCTGAATTTGGCCCACTCCATCACACTCAAAAGTCACATTAGCAGACGCACAAATAGTCTTAATTATTTTATCTTTATGAAACACTTTTTTCTGAGAAATACAATGTACTGTGTGACAAATTAAATGTAGATTACAAATAAAATCCAGATTGTCTCTACACATTAGGGAGGCATGAATTAGCAACTAACATCCCCCAACCCTCTAATGGTGTAGGGTATTAACATTAGTAAAGTTTAATGTGTCACATTGCATTCTATCTTCCTGCATATTACCTACTACAATGTTAGTAAATCATTTAAAATGCATTTGTTCATTCCTGGATTCTGTTCACTTTTTTTTCACATAAATGCACATGATGATAAGGCGAAATTACTCAACAACACAAAGAATGCCCTTGTCATTTTAATTCTAAAGATGCTGTCAAATATGAGTTTTTTAAATTAATTAATGCAGCCTTTTATGGTAATAAAATGTTAGTCCACAAAATATTATAAACAAATCTGAAAACAAATGCAAATTGAAGTATACTTTTTTAGAGATTATAAACCTTGGATGGTATTCGGCATGTGAAACATATACTCAGGTTAACTTTAGGCTTCTGCTTGAACTTAGATAAAATCTGTAATGTACATTCAGTAATTTTCATTTTTGCAGGAGTCCCAAATGCTGCTAAAAAGCTAGCTTTCAGCAGAAGTGCTGTGGAAGATGAACTGTCTAGCATGGCAGAAAGCTGTGACTTTCAGGTAATTCACTTTATATTTGACTTATTTAATACCCACAGTTTTACCTCAGATTATTTTCAAGGGCATTTTAAAAGGGCACCTTCAGAATACCTAAAAGTTAATTAAGATTTTGAATTAGGATAGTGTTACAACTCCCTCTGTCTCAGTGCATGAATACAACACGTGTTGCATGGCAAAGACAGGTGCGTATAGTTTGTCCATTTGCCACTGGGTGATGGTTAATGGTCTTTTTCTAGACATATGAGAGAGTTGAGATAGTATGCAACAGTACTTATTTTCTGTATTCTGTTATAAATAAAACACTATTGCAATCTGTGTATTTTTATCCAGTGAATTGTACAACTTTATATGCATAAATATACAGTAAAATTGTTGACAACCACTCCTACTGACACCGTTACTACAACCACTCACTATCTACTCTACCTTACTAGTTGTCCCTTCTCTACTAACCCTCCTACACTACCCTCTCATTACTGGTTTCCCTCCCCTACTAACACTCGCAGGTTATGTGATCACTTATATACACCTACTCATACCACACTATCACATTGCTTGTCAGTCATCACTTGAGCAACCAAAGATTTGGTGACAAAACTAAATCTCCAAACACACAATTGCACACCTTTGCAAAGACCATGTGGATACGGAAGATTATCCCAGAAAAATATCCTGACAATGGATATTCTCCATATAATTATCTACCAAGTAGGTCAAACAGCTGGCATCTCCCATGTGTCACATTTGATAGAGGATTAACCAGACTGGAGTGATTCTACAATAGACCCTTCTAAAATTAATGACTATTTCATATCAATACAATATTTTACTTCATAATACAGTGCCAATTAGACCATGTTGGTCATTATAATTTGAGGCTGCAGTCTTTGTAATATGATTAAATCTTATCTAGTAATGGATTTGAAATATATTTTTTTTCACATTTTTCAACAAATTCTTTTCTTTTGGTGGAAAAAAATTGGTATTGAACCATAATGGACTGGTAACATGGAGTTTTAAAAATCCAAAGAATAAGTCTGAACCTTAAATGCTCCATTACTTCAGAATGACCAGATACAAGTAGCACATTTACAAGAGTTCCCTAATTGTGAAAATTGTTCAGGTCATTTTTGTAAATATAATAATGTTTTTTTTAAGACAGATAATAAACACATTAATGTCTGTCATGTTTGCGTTTCCTTTATTCGCCCACATGTATATCCTCACCCCACAATTTACACATGTGTGTTACATGTTTTCCATGTGCTTGGAATGTGTTATTTTAATCTATCTCAAAGAAATATTGATATGTAGGCATATTCTTGCTAAGGGGGCCCCTGTTTGGACTATTAATTCACCAGTCACAGGGACTTAATTCACCAGTCACATGGAAGGAAGGGATCACTTGCCAGGGACCCCAAGCTAAAATAATTAAAATTTTCTTGTCTGTTTAATAATATTATATTATAGATCAAGCTATGTTAAAAAATATTTCAGTACATTACAGAAGACAAAATTTTCTGGTGATAAACATGATGGATAACACATTATTATCTACAAAGTTACAACCTTACCTAGTGATCAACACATTTAAGTTAAGGTCATTATTTTTGTAAAGTAAAGGCTTCATCATTTTACTTTTTAATTAAATCATTCTTTATTAAAAAAAAAAAGTAAGCACACTATAGCGATTTACATTGCCAGTCATAAGAATAAAATGGGCATTTAATATGGGCCATCTAGATTTGGGTGACTGTCTGAAGGGGCACATGCCCAAAGATCCATTAAAGTCACCTATTTTTCTTTTAAACAGCTCTGTCAACACTAATCTTAATTTATATTTTTTTAAACTGAGGTTATAAATCAATAAAAAAAAAAAACCCAGTAAAATAAACACCACAAAAACACATACAAAGGCAACACACAAAACAACAATACATGATACGGGCAAAATAAATAATTTTTGCGTCACACTTAGTATCTAATTAAAAAAAAAAATTAAAGTGTACATAATAAAGATTAGAAGAAAAAAAAAAAAATAAATAAGAAGATACTAAAAAATGCTCTACAGTAGACTCTGTACCCTGATATCATTGCTGCACTGGACGAACGCACTAACCACTCCACTACATAGTCACATAATTTAATGGTTAGTTTTAAAGGATTAAATACATAACTAAAATGCATTTTGATTGGCTGATTGTAAACACATATTGATTGTCTCATTTGCAAATAGCCAAAGCCACTCCCTTAATAAAATTATCTAAGTTACATTTTTTCTTTGCTGCGAAATAATAAAGTATTACCTATTCAAGTGTTATCTATTCAAAATACTAATTTTTTAGCAATTCTAACAACTCTGAAAAAAAAATTGAACTAATCTGTATAAACTTAAAAAAAAAATTATGATGACTTATCCATGAATTAATACAAAGTTTTAAAGCTTATTTAAAAAAATAAGGGTGAACTCTTCTGCAGTTATAAAAAGAAACATTATTTTTTATGTTGCTTAATATCTCCATAACATTTACAATGCTAACAACAGGGAGAACTATCTGGGCAGTCATCTGGTGTACATTTGAAGCCTCGAGGATCCAGGAGACGTTCCCAAACACCTCCGCCCACAAGTGTATTGTCTCAGCCATCAAGTTTAGTACCTGACAAAGACACTGTCAGAGGTAAAATTGATAAATTTTTTGCATCATTATTTAATTTATACTGATAGCCTTTTTATAAGGTTGGGTCGCTATTTCCTGTACTAACATAGAATGTAATATCTTATAGTCTTAAAGTTATTAATCCTTTTGAAGGTAATTCTTACCATTTGACAATAAAAATAGAACGTTAATCCTGTAACTTATTCTCTGGTATAATCTTAAGGTTGTTCTGGTAGTTCTTCTTAAGTCCATGTATTATTTCTTTTAAAGTGCATATATTGAAATTTATAGCACATAGACTAATTTAAGACAAATAAAAACAATCAAATTTAATCATGGTATAGTTACTTTAAGACTGACAGATAATGTGTTAGATCTTTTAATTGTATTTGTATATTTAATTAATTGAGTCATTTCTTACTTATTTCTTTGGATGTTTTTTTTAGAACTATGGAAAAAAATTCATCATGCTAAGGCAAAAGATAGTGCTGGAAGGATCGAGTTACTTGATGCCAGGGACAAATTGTTACGAATATGTAAGTAATTTTTTTTTAAATCTTTACATTGTTAGAAATGTTTAATACATCCATGAAAAATAAAATTCATGTTAGTTACTGATCACAAAAAAGCCAATTACTGATGAATAATCTTAAATCATTTTTCCAGTGCGGGGGCGGCAGCAGTCCGATCTGGCTTCAGCTAAAGCTTTCTCTGGAACCTGTCCTGATATGTGTCCAGAAAAAGAAAGATACTATAGAGAAGACATTAGGAGATTAGCTTTATATGAAGTTTTACCTAACACTTTGACTAGTATTGTAAGTAGCTGATCGTTTATCTAACATTTAATTAATTCAGTGTTACTTTAATAGATGATATTTTCTAATAATTTTTACTTTGAAATATTAACTTTTTGGCTTTTTTTCTAAAATAGACTGGCCAGAAATCAAAGGTTGACCACAGTAGAGCTGTTAAAGAATACAGCAGATCATCTGCTGACCAGGTATAGCAATGTCTTAGTGACTTTAATTTTAAACATTTTAATTTTTACAATACATCTTACTAGCTTACTTTGCCAATATCATCTTGTCATTAGTGGAATATGTTGGAGATTTAATATTTGTAAATATTCAAAGTTCTTATTACCTGACAAGTAAAGTCTAGTAGATCTATCAACTTTGTCTTTTATTACCTGACAAGTAAAGTCTAGTAGGTCAATCAACTTTGTCTTTTATTATTACCTGACAAATAGAGTGTACTTGATCAATGAAAATGTCTTTCAGAGTTTGTCTTTTAGCATAGTGGTCATTATTATTTTTATATCTTAAATGCAATTTTTGTGTCTAAAACAGGAAGAACCTCTTCCGCATGAACTTCGCCCTCTGCCTGTGCTGGTGTTGACCATGAATTATTTGTTGTCACAAGTGGCTGACCAGGGAGGGGATGGACAGTGGTCAGAATGGTATGACTTTTTGTGGAACCGCACTAGAGGTATAAGAAAGGTAAGCAAAATGTGTTAAAAGTTTATTTCTGTCTTTGTTTCAGTGTTTATAATAAATGTATAGTTCTAAAGAATAATAGTATCATGAATATCAACCAATTTAAATGAATTTCACTTTTAAGGTCTAATATACTGAATTTTTTTTATTTAATAATTAAAGCATAAATTACGATGGATATTTTTAGTTTAAATAATAAATGTTTAATGTAAAGGGTTCCAATAGTTATAAAAAACTTGTAATAATTGGACTGTTAACTAGGAACTATTATACTGTTCATAATACACCACTAGACACAGTCGCAGGCATCACACTTAGACACAAATACATATATTCATAAAAGTGTCATGCAGCAGTATCTTCCTGCGCAACGCCAGGTATTCTTCTAGTTATATACTTTTAATCAACAAAAATACAAAACAACTAAACTCAGTAGAAACACTTAATTTTAATTGCTTTTTTTCATTCCTGGTTTGATATCATTTTGTTAATATATTACATAAAGACATAACAAGATTGTGCATAGATTTTTGGTATTAATAATAATGCTGATTTCTAAATGTTTCCAGTTACATTTTAAATACTACATGTATTCTCTTTTTTTAAAAAATGAGAAGCACCTTTTTTTATCCAGTTTTATAATTTTGCCATTTTACATCTTTCTTTTTTACTAGTTGTGAAAAAAATCTTTAATTTGAGAGTAATTAAGAAAATCATTACAGATTATTTACTTTTTTGTAATGTTGTAGTCAAATACCATGCTCATTACAGTCAAAAAGTATAACAGTATAAGCTTGTTAATTAAATGGCATCTCATGTATTGTTAGTACGGTAAGTCATATTCAAAATAACAAGACTGTCTTGCCGTTTCTGCTGAAACCTTAACTCTACCTTTAGGAGCCAGACTAGTAACCATTTCAGGAATGTCCCACAACATAACATACTGAAGGGATCTCACTAAATTGTGTTCTTGGCCATAATTCAGCTCAAATAAGTATCCATGAATGTTGTTTTTTCTTTTGACTCCCCTTGTGTCAGTCCATTCTACAGTAAATGCTTGAGTTTCACCATCTAAATTGAAGCCCAGTATGACCACAGACAGATTTTGATAACTACGAAAAGAGCAGTTGGCTATAATGGGTCGTTGCAAATCCTGCATTATTTCTTCATTGAGGCTTGTGTCATATTTTTCTGTTTTGCAAATGTAGTCAGAATCCCAGGCAAAGGAAATAATTTTCTGCACCATTGCCCCAGCAACACTTATGGCTGTGTCAAGCCTTTCTTTACTTGTCCGGTCTAACAATTCACCCATACCTGAAGCCATCTGGTCTACAGGTAAACATGGGTCATCCCTCAGATATTCAAATGCCTCAGCGTTCAGCCAAAAGTCTATTTTGATACTTTTATTCAAAATCATTTTTTGTGCCATTTGAAATGCAGAAAAAACTTCTCTGTTACTTGCTGAAAAAGCCTCAGCGAACGTAATATTGGGCTTCATTGTTGGGTCCAAATAATGTATGGCTCGATCGAGTATCGGATCCAACATAGAGACAGAATTATTGATCTCTTGTGGCCAGTAATAGCATCCTTTTGCTGCCCCTCTTCCTTCCTGGACTGCTATAATGTCCACTGAATTAGTTTCAGCGATAGTTACAAAACCTCTCACATGATCAGAAACTGTACTGTTGAACTGTGACTTGTTCAGATTTATATATGGAGAGAGAGCAAACTTTTTACCATAACTTTTAATATTTTGTCCCATTCTGGTATATAGTTCAATGAAAGGACTGGCAGGAGTGATCTCTCCCAAACAACTTTCATCTGTTCCATAATATCCTGCCAGTGATTCATACAGACTAGATTTATTACCTGTGCTGTGAAAATTGGTTTTATTCACATAACGAGAATGATGCTCATGAAGAATTCTTTCCAGCCAGGCATAGTATGCTGGCATGAGTTCTGAATCAAAATCACTGGGGATTCCTGGTAAACCAAAGTAAACATATAATCCTTGTTTATTGGCTTCCTTCAAAAGCAGCTCATGTGGATCAGTGCCAGCAAAGCTAGTGAACAGCAGCACAACCTCTGACCCTAGCTTATATTGGCATGGATCAGTTGAATTGTATGGTGTGCCCTTTCCAGGCAGAACTATTCTGTAATAGATCCTAGAGCTGTTGATTTTTTTGTCCAACTGCGGACACAGCATTATGTCATCACTGAAATTTTCTTCATACTGGTATGTGACAATGGAGCTTACAGTCAGGCCCATTTGTTCCAGCTCCTGGATTGCTTCATCATAGCACCGCACTCCCCAAGCAGGGTTGCTCTCTTTGTAGCTTCCGCACCAAATAAAGTTGAGATCCCTTGAAAGGTCCTGAATGGTCCTGCGAATTATGGGGGGTGCTCTGAGGAATACAGTGTCACCACCTTGTTGTTTGAATGTAGTAAGGCTATCTCTCCACTCTTGGCTAGAAAACCTGTCCCTAAACCATGCAGCTGTTATTGGATATGGTGTTCCTTCCTGTGATAAAACAAATCCAATATAGGTTGAAAGAGTGCAGACAAAAAAAACCATCTTTTCTACAGAGTCCATATTGATACAGATTTTCCTTTTCCTTAATGAAAAAAAAGTTATGGCTGGAACTTATATATTACTCCTGAAGTAGAGTTCAACTACAACTATTACTGTTTTCTTTTTGTGCTCAAAATAACATCTTATCTTTAAATTTTACATAACAAAAAAAAAAGTTTTCTCTGGTCTGCTTTATTTTTTAGATAAAAAAGTTTTTTTAAAATTTTAATTAGGTCATTTTTGAAGATCAGATTGTTTGTTAGCAGAAGTGTTGCTAACTTGATTCTAAACTATTAATAGATTATGCAATAAATGTAATTGAAATTTTATTTATATAACTCTGAAAGATACCCAATTATAACAACCTGACTTCACATTTCACTGCCTGAGAGAAATAAACTTTTTTTAAAAATCTTATTTTATTTAGCTGAAAAAATTTATTTAAAAACAAACAAAACAGAATGAATTAATAATTATGTAGTAGTATATTTTGTTAAAGACTTGCCCAATAAAGCTCTCCCCCAAACCTGAAAAATGTTTTTCTAGCTTCTATATCAATTTTTTAAATCAAAGCAATAATTTAATCAGGTCTTTTTTTCTCTACATCATACAATTAAATTTTATTCTCTAAAATTAGTTTTATGCTATATTTTCAGCATTCAATGCATTATATTCTGTCTTTCACACATTAGGTTTTTATGTTTGAATGATGTATTCAATTGTCTTTGTAAAATGGCAGAAATATTTTACCGTTACATTTTTCAGGATATTACTCAGCAACAGCTCACTAATGTTCAGGTTGCAGAGTTGCTAGAGAAATGCACCAGATTTCACATAGTGTGTTCAGAAAGACTTTGTGAAGAAGACATGATGACCTTTGATGCAAAGATCAACAATGAAAATTTAACCAAGTGTCTCCAGACTCTGAAAGAGATTTATGCTGATTTAGAGAAGAAGCAGATCTTTTGTCCCAATGAAGCTGAGTTCAGAGGTTACATGGTGCTGATGAATCTAAATGAGGGAGACACTCTAAGGTAAATGTTTGATTTAGCTTATTTTATGGTTCAAATTGTTTGAATTTCAAATGTTCAGACTTAAAAATGTATGTATACAGCTTTAAAATTAAAATTTGTTATGTTTTTTTGCATTTAAATTTCTTATTCTTATTATTGTTACTAAGCGAACATCAATTAATTTCTCACTATGATGAAAATTTTTAGTATCACCCTAAATGCACTTGGGAGTTATTATATTAGGAAATCCAGTGGAAAATATAAATGAAACAAAGCCTACAATGTGTGCAGTGTTGTCATTACCAATTTTTTTCCTTGTTTAAATGTGTTATACTGAAAAAGAAACAGGGTTAAATTATTCCCCAATTAACTTATGGTTAACAATCAGCACAATACAAGTTTTAATTTGCAGCAGTGGGCAGAATGAGAAACTTTGATTAATGCTGTTAAATTATATTGTGTGATATGTTAGATTCAACTATCTAACCTAATATGACAGAAAAATATGCTAAATACCAAATAAACAAGTTAGATCTGAGCCTTATAAACACTATATTTTCTACCCCACCCATAATAATACCAATACTCTTCTTATGTACTGTTCTGTATCTCTTGAAATAGCTGCAAACAGGATAATTGAGAATGTACTGTAATTAATTTTATTGAAAATATAAGTATACAATTTTTTATAAACACAGTTTGACATAAGCACATTTTGATAAGTTGATAAAATCAAAAAGATATGTCTTTTTAAAATGAGAATTAGGCTCTAAAAGATACATTTTATTATTTTTACAGAGAAATTCAACAACTTCGTTTAGAAATAAGAGCATCTGTGTCTATTAACTTTGCTGTGAAAGCATACAATGCTTTAAATGCCAATAACTATGTGAGATTTTTCCGTCTCATAAAACAGTCATCTTTTCTAAATGCCTGCATTCTTCATCGTTATTTCAATCAGATGAGAGGGACTGCACTTATCATTATTATGAAGGCTTTAAATGCAGTAAATAAAAATAAAGTAATGGTAAGCTACAGATTTAGACATATATTAGTGTTATCAATTAGAAAATCTATAAGACATTTTTCTATATTTTGAAAAAAACTAGATTTTTTAGGTAGTTGCAATTCACAACTGATAAACTTTATTCAAAGTACTTTAATGATATTGGACATTGTGTACACTTTATAAATGCTTTAAATTTACTTAGGTGATTTCAAAAATTAAATTACAAAAATTAGAATCGAAAAAGATAACCTAGTAACTATTGCAGGTGGACAATTTTTTCGTACTTTTTGCCTGTATCCTGTTTTATCGAATATGGTATGTTTCCTCAAACAAGTGGGTTAAAAATTAGTGCAATTTGTGCATAAAAGAATGAATTTTAATTTGATACCTATATGCAATCAATTACACAGCTCAACAAAAAAAATTTTTTGCGAGTTGCCAAGAATGTTTGAATGAATTTATAACAATTCATGGGTGCTGATTTCAAAACTGCCACTGCTTTTGTTAAATTGGCTCTAGTTTCTGAGATATTGGACATCCTTCAAAATATGATTATACCCTTTGTGTAAAACAAATGCGATAAGTTTGGTGTCTTTTGTTTAATTTAACTATACCAAGTTATAACTTGGTTTATTTTTTTCTCTTTTATGCTGCTTTTTAAAGAGTTCATCATGAGTTCATCACGAAGATGCTGCAAAAATTATCCGAATGTATTCTGTTACATCTGTGGAGAATACATGATTGAAAAGCAAAGAAGAAATATAACCGACTTTGTTCAGCAGGCATATTTGGCTTATTTCGGTGTGAAGCTGGGAGACCAAGACAAGGTCTTCAAAAACTGTGTGGAGATCCTACGGCAGTGGACAAATAGTGAGAAGAAAAGTTTAAGTTTCGGTGTACCAATGGTATGGCGAGAGCCGAAAGACCATTTTGGTGATTGCTATTTTTGTATTGTGAATGTTGAAAGCTTCAATCGCCACAAGAAATCTAAGTGGGATTATCCTGATCTTGAATCTGCAAGGAGACCAATTCCACATAGCAGTGAATTTCCTATACCAGTGTTTACTGGATTATTAGAGTTTTCACCATCAGACTCCGACGGGGGGCAAGATCTGGAGTTTTTGGCAGGTGAAAATAGTGGAAGCGATTATGAAGGAAGTTCTTCAACACCTCAACCATTCAGCCAAGAAGAACTCAATGACCTAATACGAAACCGAAATCTGTCCAAGCAAGCATCTGAGCTTTAAAGCGTCCAGGCTCAATGAAAGAAATTTTCTCAAACCAGAAGTTAAAATAACATTTTATCGGAAAAGAGAAGAGTTTTTCTTCCATAATTCAGCCAAGAGGAAGATCTTGTTTACTGTAATGACATCCCTGGACTTCTGCTCCGAATGGGACTACAAGCTTGAAATGTGTTCTGTTACACAATGGTAACCGTTATGCATCTCTTCCCATTGCCCACTCAACAAAACTTAAAGAAGAGTATGAGAATATCAAAATACTATAGCAGAAAGTCCGTTATTATGAGCATTAGTGGTCAATTTGTGTTGATCTAAAAATGGTAAACTTCTTGCTTGGGCAGCAGTCAGGATACACAAAATACTCATGCTGCATGTGCCTTTGGGATAGCAGGGCAAGGCAAGATCATTGGACAAGAGTGACATGGCCTGCAAGGGAAACCAAGACTGTAGGTAAAGAAAATATCATCAACAAGGCACTGGTTGACAAAAATAAGATAATTTAATGAAACAGTTTGCTAAGGCTTTGGACAAATATGGCAATTGGTTCAAGTATATTTGAAGATCATTTCCCGAATTGAGCCTGTAGAAGCTGAAAGCTGGGATTTTTTACGGTCCTCAGATTCGGAAACTCATCAACGATCGAAATTTTACTAATTTCATGGATCACATTGAAGCTTCTTCATGGAACAGTTTTGTTTCAGTTGTCAGGAACTTTTTAGGTAATAACAGATCAGAGAATTACGAAGAACTGGTGCAAGATATGCTCGCTAACTTCAGAAACATTGGAACAAATATGAACATCAAGGTACATTACCTGCACTGTCATTTAGACAAATTTCCAGGTAACCTTGGGGAGTTCAGTGAGGAACAATGTGAGAGGTTTCATAAGGATATGAGGGTGATGGAGGTGAGATATCAAGGAAGATGGGACATACATATGATGGCTGACAACTGTTGGAGCCTCCAGCGCAATTGACCCAACGACACACACAAAAGGAAGTCGAGCAAACAGCGATTTGCTAATGCATTACCATAGACAATAAACATATTAATTAATTAGACATAATTAGTTTTTCAAATGAAAATGTTTTCTTCTATAACACTATTACACATATTTTTGAACAAATTTCTGCATGACCATTAACAGTTTCACTACTATTTGTTAGTATATTATTTTACTTCATGCAATTCTTGACAATTTTCAAACACGGTGCATACATTATTGCATTAATTTTATT
>JAGDYQ010000046.1:5915805-5954613 GCA_021962125.1 Bulinus truncatus | reverse complement strand
ATATATATATATATATATATATATATTGTGGTATGTGTTATAATAAACAATGTTTGTGTGATTCAGTCACTGTGTATAGTGAGGGCAATAATAGCAGCTCTATCACTGTCCCTGACAATTTGATGTCAGAAGTGCAGGACAATACTTAATTGTCCAAGGAGCCCTGACAATAGTATAATTAAAAAAATATTCCATCTACTTCAACCGAAATGGAAGAAATAATTGCTGCCGGTAAACAGTTTGGTTTTACAGGTAAGGAATTATTGAAGTTTGTCGAGATACAGAGAGCAAGACAAGAACGAGAGAAGGAGAGATTATTCCAAGCATAACATAAAGAAAAGGACAGACAAGAACGAGAAAAAGAGAGAGCCCATGAGCTGGAAATTGAAAAGTTAAGGGCTGCAAACATAACCATTGTCCAACAGCTTTCAGCACCGGGTCCTTTAACAAAACCATGTTCTTAGACAGCAAAAGACAAGAAATACCCCACACATAACTGGACCAACATGTAGAAGAGGATGTCGACATGGAAGCAGATACACAGATAGCTCTAGTTCAAACGAGGGCCATAAGATACCAGGAAATCAGTCAAAATGACGAACAGGGTCAAAAGGTTCCAGATTTTAGTCTGACTCCAGAAGAGTTCTGTGTACAACAGATGAATGACGAGTCCATCAAAACATTGTTCAAGATGACAAAGACCAGAGATCCTCACTCATCAACCGGTTTCTCCCCTTTTGAGCTTCTATTCGGAGCCAAACCTGCAAGCCAACTAGCAAATTTCAAGGAATCACCTACCAGAAGAAATAAAGTTGTCAACTTTGTTACCAATACCAGACAAGCCATAGTATATGCCTGCCAAGAAGCTATGTTGAATTCAGAGAGCGAACCAATACCACCATGACAACAAAAAACGAACATCGTCATCTCAGAGATCTTAGTGAGAACAACCTCGCTTTAGTAAAACTGCCTCATAATACAAAAAGACATCTGACATGAATAAAAAAGAATCTACATTGCATATTATCTGCTCAGGAAATTTAACACTCCGCCAATAGGGTGTGAAAATTTAATCTTGGGTAAGATAGATAGATAAATAGATAGACAATAAAGAATAGTGTCAAGGTAGATGTTACAGGGAATTCCCTGTGATAGCACACCTTGTGAATTTGGTACAGAATGAAAGTTAGAAAAATATTGGATATCAGACCAAGAAAGAGGTCAGATCACAATTTCTACCGGAAGTTCACTCCAAATTTAGTAGAATTGATGCTACCATTAACAGAACTACCCAAGAAGAATCAACCCAGCAAAGTCATATGGACGGACGAGTGCAACCACTCACTCGACACCATATAACAGAAATTTTCACAAGAACCAATATTGAAGCTGCCAGACATGTCCCTCACATTCATCCTAGCGACTGACACTTCCAGTACTGGCCTTGGAGCATGCCTCCCTCAAAAGCACATCAAGACAAATCATCCCGTTCTTTAATTTAGTAAGAAATTAACCCAAGCAGAGATGAGAAACAACACTTAATTTCTTTACCAATTTGTTATCAGTAAATGCACAATTACCTTGATGAAGTCAGTGAAACAGAATGCAAGAATCTAGAGATTGTTTTGTACCACAACAAAACCAAAGGATGAGACAAAATAGACCTAATGATGAAGATGTTCACTGTGAAACTAAAAGAGGGCCCTTGATTAAGTTTTTCAATATGGTTGATTGGAATCAATGGCAGCAATATTGGTACCCTGGTATTCAAAACTGAATATTCAACCAACACTGTCGCATGGTGACAGACTGCAAAGAGTGAAAGAACAATTGATGTTTCTCCTACTTCAGTCAAAAAGCTAAAAATATACATATTGTGAAAAAAAAATACATCAAATCTTAATGAAGCAAGTGTAGTGGACATATTAGCAATGAAAATTGTTCTGTCATATCAAACTGTGCATGCTGAAATGCAAAGCCCACTGTTTTTGTGTGTATATTACATGTAACTATTTTGCTTTGAAATGTATTTGTCATGCCGAATAATTGGAATATTTTTGATATTTCAATACCTTCAGATTATATATGTATTGCTAAAAATTTCAATCTTATTTTATGGATGACTGTAATAATGTTATTTGGCACAGAGATGAAAATTATCTGGCCACTTAGTTTAGCGGAGGTGATTTTTTTTTAGTTAGAGCAGACGAGAACAATTAGACGATAGGCAGACGATATATTTCTTCAGACATGATTAGACGATAGATTTCTTGAGAGGATATTTGACAAGACTAGAGGAACTACGACATCATCATTTTATTCTACTATATTATACATCATTAAAGTAAGATTATTCAAGTGTAAATAAATACATATATATATTTCAACAAACTGTTTATTCAGTATTTCATAACTGTTAATATATGTGTTACGTCTCACACATATCTGTGGACACTTCATTTAATGTACAAATAATAAATATACAAGAAACTCAGAAGAGACTGGCTAATCGGTCATACTACAAATAATTTATATACACCTACCAGAAGAAGAAGTGTCAAGTAAAATATATATATTATACACAAGTAATTAATACACAAAAACTACCCATGACAATGACAAAACAATTATTAATCAACAAAAAATGTTTCAAAGTTAGTTAAGTGGCCCTTTTTTAAAATTAAAGTGTACTGGTGTGTTACACCCAGTTGCCAGGGACAGTAGAAAAAAAGTAACTATGGCATGTTTCATAAATTTGCAGCCTTCAAAGTGTTAATTCCTACTATTTTATAGATAGGTTCAAAAAAGGTAAACAAAATCAAAAGGAGACAGGATATATTAAGAATAATAGGCGGTCTTCGGGTGTGTTGCAACCAGTCGAGGTGTAAACTTTGCAGATGACTAGGAGCTCTTTTAAAGCTATTTATATTTTAAATATTAGAATAAAGTGAGGGTTTAGTTTGTTGTGCATACCCGACTTGAGTTAGCTCTTCATTTGTCTATCAAATGGCTGTATACAAATAAATATTTGACCTCACACATTCAGTTTGGGACTCAAAAGTACTCCAAGACAATGGTCATCACACTGTCTACTTGCTAGCTTGTGACATGCATGCATATACTCACACAAGCATTTCATAGGCATATAACAAGTGTTAATGACAGCCCCATTTCACATTAATACTTTAACAACGTATAAAGAGCCACATGATGGTAAATGTAACAGGTGTTTAGGAATGAAACAATAGAAAAATGATTAGTATGGGTAGCAATAAACTTAGCAAAGAGCAGCATTTGGTCATTTGCTAAATACCAATGGTTTTCAAGTGTAGGTCTTACTTCATAAAACCTTGTAAATAAGACCCAACATTTGCCAAAAGTAATTATATTTTTTCTCTGAACTAATTTTTAAAATCTATTGTAGATATCATAAAACAATTTTGCACAAATGTTAATGAAAGTGTTCCAAACAAATGACCAATTTTTTTAAAAAGGAAAAAAAATAAACTGAATTTTTTTTACTCCGTGCACTCAAAAAGTTAATTTGGGGGGAGGGGGGGGGGACAAAATATGTGGCATAACCAAGATATTTAATGATTGGACAGTGAAAGTAAGCCATATTGTAATAAGGATAAACAGTTTAAAAACTATAAACATCAGCAGAAAGTAAAATATTATGGTTTTAGAAACACATGAAAAATGTAAATATCAATAAATATCTTAAAAAATCATTACGGTAATGCCAGACATTAACTATATACATGTATACTTATTACTTGGAATATTTACATACAGATACACATTTAAATCATTTAGTATCATAATAGTTAGTTATTTAAACAAAAATTATACACGAACTATAATGACCCAAGAAAAAATCTTTGAGAAAATATAACAAGTCTTTTGAACCCCCAGGTAAATATGCCTTTTTACCGATAGTCCGATACCGATATTTTTCCCCAGCATTTTTACCGATACAGATATTTTTTAAATCAACAACAATGCCAAACACGTGTTTTCCTCGTGCTACAGCTAATGACATATGTCAACCCATGCTCACCCCTTCCCTGTCATATTTCGTAACACTTCACCCACAAGTAAGTCTTGTTCCCCCCCCCCACTTCCCATCCCAAAAGAAAATACACACAGATGTTCACTAATTGTATCATTCAAGGTCATACATTAGAAATGCCAATCCTATTGTTTCAAGGTCATATCGCCTATGCAATCTTTGTGGACGTGACAATTTCTGTGTAGCCTACGGGTTTTTTTTTTTTATCTTGTCTGATCTGGTTATTTACTGATTTTTTTTTCTGCAACTCTGTTGTGAAAAAAAAAATGTATCGGCAATCAAAAAACAGCCGGTCCGATAGTTAACCCTTAGTGCCAATATCGGTTCGAGTATCGGTCGCTCCCTACGAAAATCGGTCGATCCGATATTAACCGATAGTGCCAATATCGGTCCGATACCAATACCGATCCGATTATCGGTCGCTCCCTACTGTGGACCCCCTTCTAACTATAACTGCCTTTGAAACTCCCTCTTTTCTGCTACCCTAGTCTGTTCCCATCTTCTTTTTACATTTAACTGTATAGAATTATCTGATTTTCTAATTCTTTCTTTATTCCTTTTAGTAACTAATTTTACTGTTTTACTGTCCTACTTCTAAACCTAAAACTAATAAGAACTCCCTTGTAGCAATGGACTCCATATTTAACTCCCTCACCCCTCACTAACAATTATTTCTAATCTAGATCTCTGAACAAAAATGTGTTTAGGACACCTGGACCAAATGAGTGAGTGGATGCACTCATTGACATTTTGGGTTTTCCCATGAAAGCATAAACTTCCTTCACACACTCAGCAACAGTTGGATTGAGATGGGTTGAGGTGTGTGAAGTATGTTTAGGAATTACTGATACTCTGATCATAGCCTTCTTAAAAAAAAACAATGGGTTGAGGTGTGTGAAGTATGATTAGGAATGGCCGATACTCTGACCATACATAGCCTTCTTAAAAAACACCAAGATGTCTCACCATCTGGACAGTTTTCATGGCGTGGTTATCATCATTTGAACTGTGTAAGAATCCTACCCAGATTGCCTGTTTCATCTCCTCCACAGTTTTGCCAGACCTAATAAAAAAAAGTTCCCTTAACCCTAACGGGCCATTGGGGCAGATGAATTGTAGAATTCATCTGTTTCTATAACCTCGGCAAATGAAGGGATTGTGTGGTTAGCACAACGCCCGGCCGCCTTTACTCCCCCAACTTAAAGTCAGGTACCCATTTAAAGCTGGGTGGACTTGGGGACTTTCACCAGGACCTGAAAAAATCCCAAGTTTCTCATTGAGATTCGAACCCGGGACCCTCCGGTCGACAGTCGAGCGCTCTACACCGCACGACCACCCGTCCCCAGACCTAATAGCCTTAGTGTAATATTCCTGCAGCCTTTTGATTTTTTCTTGGGTCAAATGCCCCACACCTCTACAACCGAGCGTTATTTTTTGTTTAGTTTCTATGAGATGACGGAGAGCTGTTCCAAGTTGTTTGGAAACATGGTTGACACACTCCTACTTCTCCACTACCAACCTGGAATATGGATCAGCAGCGTGGATTGCTTTGATAGTGTTTATGTCACCATCAAAGACAACCGAGACATAGCGTAAACCATGTTTCAAAACAGATCTGCGCCACAGAGCAACTGCAGCATATTGCACCATGCTGCCAGAGGACCCATCATGGTTTTTATCAAAAGAATCCTTGTGACATTGAAACCATTTGTCATACTGTCTGTTGTTCTCCTGCAGCTTCTTTCCTACTGTAGTACAGCTTTGGCAGTACTTTGAGAGACACTTTAAGTCCACTACTAGGCCTGTCCTATTGTCAATTAAACACCCGATGCTAGTGTTTGAAGTGTGACCCCGGGTGTGCCAGCTGCCATCATAAGAAACATCAATATCTACAACATTTTTATTTGTCTGTTCAGGGTATGCTTCGTTCACCTTATTAACTGCAAGTGTTAGAAGCCTATCCCTATAAGAAGGTAGAGATTGATGTATAGCAGTTGCATGCTGCTGAAAGGTTTTTCGGTGCTGTTGGGAATATTGAGAATTTAAAAAAATTTCCCCATCTCAGTATGACCAATGCTCCTATTATTTTCATAACTGAAGGAGTCTTAATATTTTAGATGAATGTGTACTCGAAATTATATTTTACAATTATTACATATTACATTTAGACTCAGGACTAAACCTGCAGAAAATTTAATGTCTGGCACCACCTCAAAACAACCAACTATAGTACATATAGGACAAGAAAAATTACAAAAAAGATGTTCAATACATTCTAATTGAATCAGACATGTACTTGATGTGTCATCTGAACCCCTTCAAAACTAGAAAGTGTAGAAGCAGAGCAGATGTAGAAGCTGTTGATGATGCAGTTGTAAAAATAGGTGTAGAAACTGGTATTGGGGCAGGTGTGGAAACTGGTACTGCGGCAGGTGTAGAGGCTACCGTAGAGTTCTTTGCTGTCCATTTCCTTGCTTCTTTCTTTTGTAGTCTCTGTTTTTTGGTCAGTACCATAGTTATTCTGTTCTGGTACATAAGAATAAAACATGTTTAATTATTTCTGTGTAATAGTAACTCACTATTAGCTTTATTTTTTTTAATTGCTGGTAAAAATCTTAACTGAACTATTATATTATCATATCTCTCTATAAATATTACATAAAGAACACAGCAGTGTTTCATAGACAGTCTATTGTATGTTATAGTTTATAATAATAAGTTGCGAAAGTATAATGTTTAATATTATTCAGAGCTGCAATGCCGTGTTTTAAAAGCTACTTAGGGAAATAAAAGGAAAATAGAAAAAGAATGTAACTTAAACTTACCTTCAATACAAAATAAATTCAAAATAACTGAGTTTATGAACAGCTAATAAAAATTTACATCGATTAGGAACAATGGTGTACAGTTGTTATCAACAATTAGTGTAGCGGGCTGTAAACCCCTTCTCCGTGACAGTCATGTGACCAGCAACAACAATTCATTATGCGAAAATCCGCTTCTGGCAACTAGAGAACCACTGATTATCGTGGTATCAGTGTGTGATACAGCTCTGTGGAGAAATAGTATAGCCTAAGCTTGATGACACAATTCGGTAGGCTCCGCCCACCGCAGTAGCTATGGCGTCATTCCGCCATCTTGTGTTGTAGTTTATTGTAGATTTTAGTGTATACGTCACTTGGTACAAATGACGTATATTAAACCGACAGTTGGGAGCACATGCTTTGTTTTATAGTTAGTCTAGCTTTGGGCTGATTTGGGCATCGATGTAGATGGATGCATGTTTATAGTTTGCTATTGTACTCCTCCTGAGTTTACCTTTATGTCAGTTTATGTTCAAGAATTAAATAATTGTTGATGTTACTTCACTGGAGTTAACTTCATAATTTGAGTTGTCTGAATTATTACACCTTCTACAAGTATTATCATTATAAGGACCCGTAACATATATTTGGCACCTCCGATGGAGTACTCAACATTATTTGGAATATGTAACAAGCTCATTCAAGGCTTATTTGTCGCATTAGTTTTATGTAGGTCAATGTGATTGCAGAAGAAAGCGAAGATGAGCTTTCCAACGATACCAGACTCGATTCTGTACTAACAGTACATATTTTAATATCACAAGTTTGAAATGGTGGTTTTTTTCTAATCTCAAGAAAATAACACGTACCTCTACCCCCTTCAGAATTAATTTTGAATATAGAACATAATATAAAGGTATATTTATGACTTTTCCAAATGATTCCTGAGATATTTTAATACAAGAAATTTTCATAATTGAAAAATCGACTTTTTGAGACTTTGGGACACCCATGCTATTTATAGAGCCGTGGTGTACCTTAAAAAATAATTGTCATAATGTAAGTGCACTTTAATTTTCGACCTCTGTATAACATTCAAGTAGAGCAAAAATGGGATATCCATGACCTCATTATTGTCAATGGGGCCCCAACGGCCAGGACACATTATAAACAGTTCAAAATTAAATGCATAATTTTGCAGCTAGATACTATAATAATCTTAGTTCTTTACTTATAGTGAACCACTATTTTTTTTTTACAGTATTTTCAAAAATGAAAAAATGGAGTCTGGCTAGATTTATTTAATTATTCATTTTTGTAACATTTTGATTAAGTAAGTAATATTTTTATTTAAAACTAAACTACTTAAGCTAAAATTGTCTTCAAAATGAAGGATAAATTCAACACGACAAATAAACAAAAAAATCATAACCAGCTGTATGACATTAAAACAATATTGGATTAAATCCTTGTAATTGCATCTTATGCTGATTTCATTGATACCTTCAGAAAAAAATGTGAAGTGCCTTTTCCAAATTCAATTATGGCCACTGCTAGCTTTTCTTAGGTGAGAATGTAGAAAATGCTTAATTAAACTGTGCCAGAAAATGTTTTGATAACTCATTATAGAACAATTATTTAATACAGTGAAATGTAATACAGAAGTCCGATAATTCCGGTCTATCGGGCGGTAATTATAAGAACAATTAAGTTAATAATTAAACTACAAATACATACTGTAAAACATATTTCACTTAGCTTTAAACAAGTCACGAATGTCATTTTGTTTTCTTGACTTTTGGCGTATAGTATAAAATTTATTTCCAATGATATGGAAATCAATAATTTCTGAAGCACTGTAGCTAGTACTAGCCTCTGCAAAAGAGAAACTTATTTAGTGATTCTGCAGCTTCTGCCCAGCTGATTTTTTCCTTTTCTTTTGTTTCGGAATCTGTTCTTGTTCAACAGGCTCATTCTCGTCGATTAGAAGCCACTCCTCTACATTATCTTCAGGCAGGTTTTTCAAGGGATTGTCAGCACTTCTAACGACATCCAAAAGTTTGGTCAGAGCGTCTTGATGGTTTTCTTCCTCATCCGTCTGTAGAGTTAGGTCAGATGCAGGGTTTGCAGCTGGCCATAGCTTTCTCCAGCATTTTTGGACTGTTGTATTTATTACCTGGTTCCAAGACAGGGCAATAGCATAGACGGCATCTTTTACTGTAAACTTTTTTTTTAAAATCAGTCACGTCACAATCGGCATTTTACAGGCCTTGAATAAAAGACATTTGATAAAAGCATTTAAAATTTTGAATA
Source organism: Bulinus truncatus (assembly GCA_021962125.1). Taxonomy (NCBI): domain Eukaryota; kingdom Metazoa; phylum Mollusca; class Gastropoda; family Planorbidae; genus Bulinus; species Bulinus truncatus. Next base: position 5,945,424 of record JAGDYQ010000046.1, on the reverse strand, counting down.
ACCCCTTGGTCCACGGGTTGAATCAAAGATGTTACATTAGGTGGGAGCGGAGTAGCAACAATATTTCCAGAAACTAACTCATCTTCTGCCGGGTAGGCTTTGCAATTGTCCAAAAGAAGGATGGCTTTAGTATCTTCTGGTAGACCAAGGCTTTTGAAGGATTCCTTGACCTCAGGCACAAAGTGGTGAAAAAAACCAATCTTTAAAGAGGGCGGCAGTCATCCACGCATTTGATTGAGCAACGTATTGGACAGGCAAGTGTGTAACATTCTTAAAAGCCCTGGGTTTTGCAGATTTACCTATCACAAAAGGGGTCACTCTGTGGTTTACAGACGCATTAGCACATAGCAAAATGGTTAATCTGCCTTTGTTTTTGTTAAAACCCTTGGCTGCTTTTTCTCCTCCCCCAGCTAGTGTAGATGTTGGTAAACATCGCCACAATAGCCCTGTTTCATCAGCATTGAAAATCTGTTCAGGTGTTAAATCATTATCAGCCACAATTTTCTCAAACTCGTCTTTGTATTTTTCTGCAGAGTTTTGGTTTGCTGAAAGTGTTTCTCCAGTTACATCAAGTCTTCGAATACCATGCCAAAACTTAAAGTTTCTGAGCCAACCATCAAAATAATTTCATTCACTTTCAGCAACTCCTAAATCTTGGCTAAATTTCTTTGCCTTTTCAACAATCATTGGCCCTGTTACCGGCTTTCCTTCAGAACGTACTACACTAAACCATTTGAACAATACACTATCCAGCTGTTCCAGTTTTGGTGTTTTTAATGTTTGTCTAGAAGCCAATTTTTCTGTTGTTACTGATTGAGAAGCAAACTTCATTAGTTTATCTTTTTGCTTTTTAATGTCATAAAGAATTGATGAGCCAATATTAAACTCATTCATTAAAACATTTCTATTCTCGCCTTTTTCTAGCCGTTTGATGATTTCTAGTTTCTGATTGAGAGTCAGTGTTACGTGTTTTCGTTTCTCTCCTTTTGATGAAAACATGGTCACTGTACAGTTAGAACGAAAATCACTTTTTTTATAAACAGTTAGAAAAGTTACGTTTACTGCGAAGTGAAAGGACACAAAACAACAATGCACAAAAAAATGGCCGCTAATTGTTTCCTAAGAATACTGAGCGCTTCCGGATGATCCCGAAAACTTCCGAATAGCTCTCGAGTGTTTTTATTTGCTTTTAAGACACACTTTTGGAGAAAACCAACATTTTTACAATTTTCTGGAGTGATGCCGGACTAATGGACTTCTACTGTACTGAAAATTTGTTACACTGAAATTGGTGGTGTGGGGGGGGGGGGGGGGGGGGGGGATTTTGATGACAACATTTTCTGTTCGTAATATGTTCATTTAGGTATCAATGCAAATATATTACGACATTTTACTACTTATTCCAAAGATATTTAGCTAAAAATATGTTAAATTTTCTCTCTGTTTATTTCTTATTAGTTTAGCTACTTATTTAGCTTTCGTTACTTACCACTAATGGTCATTGAACTAAGGGGTGTAACTCATTTATTTTTGTAACTGTTATTCAACAAGACTTTCTTCCCTTAATTTATAAGAAACCTTTTCAATGTGCCTACTATGGCTCTCTTACTCATATTGTCTCTTTTATTAAACAATGAAATTATTTAAAATATATATATATATTCATTTATTTTTGTAACTGGATTAAATTTTATTACAATTATTAGGTAAATGTCAAAAAAAGGTCAAATAAATCACTTAATTATTCTTCACTTCCTGTATTATTAATTAAATACAGGTACCCGTAGTTTATTAACATCTTGGCAGAATGCATTCTTCCGTCCTTCAAGTCCCTATCCCAAACTATAAGATCGCCATTTTCTAAAAAAAATTTTAATAGCCATATTTGCAAAATACGACCCTCAATCAAGCCCTACCCAAAACAAAAAGATTGTTTTTTACTAAAACTAACAAGTTACTTTCTACACTCACCAAATTCATAATGTCTTTCTCATACCTCCCAAAAAGCTGGCTTCTTTCTCATTATCCCTACATTCAGTGGCCGTCCCATGACGTCTTAGCTCTCTCTTCCTCCCCTTTCCCACCTTGCTAAAACTCTCCTCCTCTCATCCCTTCCCCTGTTCATTGTTACACAACTGTGCCCCCCCCCCCAAGACAACACTTGACTCAGTACTGCACCTTGTGGAATTAATGTTTACTATCATCATCATTAGAGGTTAAAGGTTACCATAACATCTTACTCCTCTCACACTCACCCCTCCCATTGTCTAGTAAATGTGAATGTCGTTGAGCTCAAGTTGACTTAAGATTTAGAAATTTGATGAATAAAATTTTTTTTTTGTAAAGTTGGAATAAAATACCTGCAAATCGGCTATTTTTTTCGCAGTACTGAAAGTAAAAAATTTGTTAAAACGACTTTTTTAACAGATGGAAGGTGAAGGGACAAAAAAAAATTCGCTGAACTGAATAATTCGTTACACTGATGTTCGTAATAATGACATTTCACTGTATATCACTGAATTTGTGCATCAGGCCAGGCCTGCTAATAAAAGAGATAGATAACCTGAACACTTTAGGGGCCGTCTCAAAATTAAGCCATTAGGTCTCTTAAGTCAGGACATTGTAAAAAAGTGTCCAAAGTAAATGCAAATGTTACAAATACTACACATGGCAGAACATTATAATTTTGAATTTTTTAAATTCTTAACCTATTCAAGACTAATAGAGTGAAGTTGAACTGGAGCGATTTAACTATCCATATTTCTTTACCTGTATTCTGTACTATTTCCTGTTCTTTCTCCTTTACTTTGACAGTAATGTCTTTTTCCTTCATCATAGCAGAAGGAGTAGAAATTCTATTTTTGTCATTTACCTGCCTACTTTGAAGTGCACTGGATGCTATGGACTGCATTTATAAATAAGAAAAAAAATAAAAACAAATATAAAAATATTATCAACAGAAGCATTCAAAAAGTTAATATCATTCATAACTTTTTTTTTTCTGAAAATAATCCTGCGTTTTATATTTTTAGTGATTTTAAGTTACATCTAACCATTTAAACTATGTTCGATTCAAAGTGAAATTGCTAATGGTTATTTCTCACGTTTTTTTTAAACTAAATAACTAATAATAACTGCATGTATATTGAAACTTCAGTTCATGCACCTCTTGAACCATAAAACTAACATATGAATTACAAATATATTTGGTCGGCTGATGATTGAGCTTTACTGTCAACCTGAGAATCCTGGGTTCAATTCTCTGTGGGAATCAAGGGACTTATTCCAGGTCCTGGTGAAAGTACCCCAAGCCCATCCAGCATTAAATGGGTACATGACTTTAATCAGGGAAGTAAAGGCGGCTGGGCCTTTTTTTACTAGCAACACAATACTATATGGTGTGGCTATAGAAAACAATTCTAAACTACATTTTGCCTCAATGGCCCTATAGGGCTATAGGGCTAATGGTACTTGATTTTACCAACATATTTACAGTTTTAATGCTTGGTGTTCAAAGTGATTCACAGTTTTTTTTCTGTCTTCTAAGAAGAACAGATAACATCTACTTAAGGGTGACTCAGAAGTGATGAATAATATAAAATACCATAATTTTAATAAGTTGGTTCATGTAAAATTTAATTAATGAACTAATTAAAGAAATTAAATATTTAAAATAATTTTAATACAGATACCAAAGAAAGTAATGTCAAATCTTACAGGTGTTGCTTTTGATAAATTACTGTGGCAATACATTATAGCTTGATCTTCTGTCAGTCTGTTTACATCTGTCTGAAACAAAATGAACAAAAAAGAAACCACTGTAGTACTTCAAAAAGATAGACTCATGAAGAAATATATAGGTAATTTGATAAAAATTTTAAAACAGTATTGTAAAAACCTAACACACTTAGTTTGATATATTTTGCTAAAAGTCTTCCAATGGTGCATGCAATGCATTTAAGAATCTATGTAATTAGAGAAAAGTTATGAATTTTTTTCATGGCTAGTAAATGGATAAGGAATTAATAAAAAACGTTGCCAAAAATTAATTTTTCAACTATAAAACTCCACAACTTTTTTGTCTATGAAGTTATAAGCTTTTGCCACATAAAATTTACTTAAATTATTAATGTATTAATGATTAAAATTCAGTTAGACCACAAACTGAAGTTGGATGATTTTATTGCTCAACATATTTTCTGTACGGAATAAATAAATATTAAAAAAAAGCCATACAGTCAATATTATTATAAATTGATGTTATAAATAAATTATTAAAAGCACAATAACAATTTTTCAAGAACTTTATTACATAATTCACAGATTGTTCATAATATATTAAATATAAATAATGTAAACATTAATGTTATTTTGGAATATTTAGACATATTTTGAATAAAATATATACATGTATATGTACTTCCTAGTATGGGTCAAAGTTCTAAAAATGGAACATCATTTTTTTAATTATTTGATCTCAATATTATTTCTCTTTAAAATTGAAATCTATTGAAAAGTCTTTTGAAATCCGCAAATGTTGATACTTATTTTGAAAATCACCAAAAACATGGCCCTATATTTTCTTTGTTAAAATTTATGGTACACATAGCCATACTGTTGTAATTAAATATCTAAGATATTTGGCATAAGAATAGTCCAAATGGTTATAAATTCCGCCATTTATAAGCAGCTTACAAAATCTACATTTTTTGTTATTTATAGATTTATTTACACATTCCAAGATGGATAAAACCTGTCCAATAGCTTGAAAAATGTAAATAAAATAGATCTACTGCAAGTCTTGATTATCATCTTTCGGAAAAAGTACTTAGTAAGAGAAGTGGGTTAAAGCACTCTGGATGTAAATGAAACAAAAAATAGCAGGGCATCCATTCAATTACGAGTATTTCACTATCTATATTTCCAGATGCAGCATTATCGATCTATCTAATACATATATATAATGAAGCAAAAAATAATAGAAGACTTATGTGATTTAAACGTCTTTGAATTGTGAAATAAAAATAATGTTTGTATGACTTGATAAGCTGGGGACAAAATGAATATTAGAAAATTCTTGAATTTAATGACCTAGAACTTTTCAAATTACTAAACAGATTGGAAAATAAGCTAAAAGACTATGAAGTCTTTTTTATGTATATTTTTGTGTGAGTTTTGCCATATGGATTAAAAATTTTGTTTGGAAACTTGTTAATGGAAGCATAAGTAAAAACAGTAAAAGAAATTTACAATGAGTATCTCACATTAGCTGGGGAGTGTGGGCATTGTGATAGTCACCTACCAAAGCATGTATTCAAACATTTTATTTTCATTTTACTGGTCAGCAATATAATCAACTTGTTTTATGGAAGAATGAACAATGTTAAAGAGTTTTTCTGCTTTAGAGTATTTAATTCAATTCTGGATTGTAATTGTTACATTTATTTTAATACATGTAATTGAATTATAACTGATTTACTCAGAAAAAAAAAAAGTCTTACTCTGCCTTTCATCATTATTTTGAAGGCTCTGTGTAATGCAGATGTTGATTCCTTCAAACAGTTAGTTCCTTTCCCCATCAGCCACACCTGATAAACATTAGCTAAATTGTCCTCTCTCTGTCTCTCACTCCATTTATCCCCAGTGTCCATTTTTCTATTTACCACTTCAACACATTTGCTAAATGCCACTTCAGCTAAAGCTAAGCGCTCAGCATCTCTTAAATATTTTCTGGTGAATGAGAATTGCTCAGTTATTATCTACGTTATAAAAAATAATTATTTAGTCATCAGCAAAAATAACTAAAATCTAAACTTACTTTCCAACATCAGGAGTTCGTTTAAGTTGGGCTCTTAAAGTTTTAAGCATTTCTATATCACCCAGATCAGTTAGGACTTTTAATAAAAGAACTACTGAACGATGAACATGAGTAGCAAAGCATCCAGGCCTATCAATATCTTCGAGAGGAATCTTCCAGAGACCCTGTAAAGTGCAGTAAAGTTTAAAAAATCTTACATATGAAAGTTTTATATATAAAAAGTTTACCACAGACACTATCAATTGAAGAAAACTTGATTCAGTTTATTAAAGTGTGAGTATTAATAGAAATAACTAAAACAACATACATAGATTATAAAAGTTTCAAGGGGTAGAGTCATGGTGTATGGACAAGTCATAGCATAAAAAATATGATTCAAGAAGAAGAAATAAACAAAAATTATATATATTGACTAAAAATACTTAGCACCAATAAGAATTGATTATTGCATTTATTTCTGGCACCTAATGTTGATCATGTTCAGAGTGGTCGAACATGTTTGAAAATTTGTAAAAATTACATTTTTTAGTCCAATCTCTTGAAAATTGGCACACTTTTACAAAAGTGAATGTGGTTTAGGAACAGCTACATTTTGTTCTAACTCCTCAGAAAAGGTTTTTCTTTTATCATTAATTTTCTTTTTACTAACAACATTCATTTTCAAACAATTCAATGTAAATTCATAAAAGAAACATTAAAAAAATACCATTCCATTTCTATTTTAGTGTATTTAGCTTGACAAAAGCCAACAATGATAGCAGAAGTCTACAGGCCTTGGAAGGTTAATTTAAACTAATAAGTGGTCTACTTTATATTGTTTATATAAAATATTTAAAATAGCGCACAAGACTAAAATGACAACAAAACAACAATTTCATTACTCAGCACATTTATGAACCTGTGTTCAACTAGAGACACTATGATCTCTTTCTGAAATTTCTCTCTTTATATAAACCTTGCCAAATAGAGTAACTAACTTCAGGCTCCATAAGAATTTATTTGATTGACAAGAATGTTTTAAAATAGTGAGAATACACAAGATTTCATAATTTCACATTGATTGGGCTTATAGAAGTAGGTGATAATTGATTTCAAATTTCCCAAAACATAGAAACTGGATGCATACTGCCAGACAAATCAAGGAAAATAAAAGGTTATATAAATTAATTTATGTCGAGGAACTAATTAGAGAAAAGGGAGAATAATTAACACAGAAGATATCTGGATCTTCCTCATAAAGATTAAAATTTATCTTAAGACAGTGCAACATGAACTATTCTGAGTGCAATAATCACTAAGCCAACAGCTTTGATTAAAAAAAGGGTTCATGAAGAGTTTAGTAATGGATTTTCATCAAATAAGGTTTAACTGTTTTACAAAATGCATGTTAACATAGTCAGCTCAGTTAATTTCATCAAATAGTTTGGTAATATACCTGGAAAAAATTACTTTGTTTTCTTTCAGCAAACAAACCAGGAGCCAGCATGTAATGCTTGTCTTGCCAGTCTGGTCTGCCCAAAAGGATATCTCTTGCTTTATTTAAGTTCTGAAATGAAATACAGTAAGGTCACGATTTATGAAGTTTTTTTTATATGCAAGTTAAAATGTATGCTGTTTATATTTCATAAAACACATTTTTTTCAAGCATGTAAATATTGCTTGTAATAAAGATCATATCGTGACAGTCACTGAAAAATACAAGGATCATTTTTTACTCTGTATAATGTGGGAAGATTCAAAAAAAAATAATTGACACTTATAATGGCCTGCCGTAATTTAAATGCTTTCTATGGTAAAAAAATTTGTTGATGATAACTTCAAACAATGACAATGGAGGTACTTAGATTAGTTTTTCTTACATAGATCAGAGTGTCTCATTTTTTTTTAAATAATTGGGATTATGTTTGACAATTATTCTTAAATATTTTAATAGATTAACTAGGCAAGTTTTATTTTTTTTTATGCCTGCTAGCTTTTTATGTGGCTTTATATTCATTTAGATTCGTTTACTTCAAGTTCAGCAATTTTAGAATATTTTGACACATAACTTTATTTTTAGAAAGATTTTTTCATGCCTATTTAATTTTCGTGACACATAAATTTAGGCCTGACTAGATATTGTTAAAATAATCTACAGACATCTGACAGGTAAAATCTAATTCTATATAATGTAAAAATAATACCTTAGAAACATAGTAAATCTCTGCCAGCCTGTACACAGACTTGTAATGAGCACTATATCGTTCTACACAGAGTTCTAGTGCTCTAACACACTTTGTGATGATTTCAGTTTTTAGAAAAATAGGTTCTTTTTCTTCATAATCAATCTCATTTGATTTTTTAAAATTTGGCTCTTCTAACTGAATTATTTCTTGGCTTTCAATAACAGATCCATCTACAATTAGTTCAGCATATTGCATATCTTTATTTGAATTACAGTTGTGAGCAGCTACTTCTTTCAATGCAGATAAATTTAAAATTCCAGAAGTCAGTGAAAATCTGGTATCAAATTGTTTTTTTTCAACACTTGTGCTTCCCTGAGTTTTTGGAATGATAATGTCTAAGCTCTGATCAACAATTAATTTTTCTGTAACTTGAATGTTGCCTGCTTTCATATCCCCTGCATCATTAATACTGCACATGTCTTCCTCATTAATGCTAATCTGGGTCTGTAATTGCTGATGTGCAGAGTTTTTTTGTTTTTTATTATCAATCATATCACACCTCAGAGTTTGTGCAGACACAACTTCATCCAGTCCCTGGCTTGTGTGGAGAGTACCAACACTTTTATCTAAATCTCCTGATGCTTCAAAGAAATTCAAGGTCGCATTCATATTACATGTGACATTTAAATCACAGGTGTCTTTCAAAGTGCTACTAACATTTTTATCACAAAGATTATCAGTGTTTGTACAGAAAGGATTGGTAGTATATTTTTCAGCTTGAAATCGAAAAGCATTTTCTCTGTATAAATGATCAAACTGACCTGGTACACTTGGATGAATGGTCGGTATTTGTACTAAATGCGGAGCATCCAATGATTTAACAGACAGATCATCAAATAGGTTGCTATGTTTAGTCTCAGTGTACTCTACATTCAAATCTTGTAAGATTTTTGAAGTTGCAGGGGTCTCTTCGTACTGACTTGAGTTTATTTTATCAAATTGTGTGTCATTAACATTATTATGCATGGAATAGTCATGATCTAATGGATTTTTATGACAGATATGTTTCTGTATTGCTTGAGTCAAAGCTGGATTTGCAGACATACATATCTCTCCTCTGAGGAATAAAAATTCAATAGTTCAATTTAAGAAAACAATGTTTTACCCAGCAGGAAATTTGTGTGACTCCATATAGTGGCCACTTTTACTATACAATTTTACTGAAATTTCTATACTCAACCTATAATAAACAACAAGAGGCATTTTTATACAAAGAGTAAGTTTTTAAAAGAGTTAAATGTGAAAATACTATGCTAGTTTGACAATTATTAGTTAATAATTCATTAGACTGGTCGAAGCCTAGGGCTATAACTGTGCAACATAGGCTGTCATTGCGTATGTTCCCCACTGAACAGTGTAACTCAACAATCAGGAAACAAACAATTATTGAACTCAATTTCCGATTAAACAAATTTCCAGTTTAATAAGAATGAAGCAATGGCTGTCGTCCTGAAAAGGACAGGTAGCGTTTATTGCTACTGTACATGTAAGCCAGCAAATAAAAAGCAACAATCGTAAAGCAATCTCCAGTTATCGACTAAAAAAAAAATCCAGTCCCCACTTAGGATGCTGACCATTCGACATGTCTTGTTACGCTACTGTCTCTAACTCAACTCGATCCTACGCAACTGACCCGTGGTCTCTATCTCCTCTCCCTCCACCCAAGTCTTCTTGTCCAGGTGCAACCTATGGCAGGAGATATATTCACCCACAAACACAATTGTTGACACACACACACAAGTGAGACAAACACAATTTGGTGACACACATACTATTGGCGGCCCACTCACACCCAATTTGTGACATAGTTGTTACAAAGTTGACTCCAACAATGTTAGTAAATTCCCTACTCCCCTAATTTATCATTTAGGAGTTTATTGGCAAGGGTGACAATAGTGATGAATGACCAACTGTAATTAAAATGAAAACACAAAATGATTAATAAATGTCATGTGGACCTTAGCCTAGAGCTAAATATAAGAAAATATAATAGCATGCAAATAGATTCAGAAATCAGGCAGTTTTAATTATTAGATATTAAGTACTGTTTTTAGTAGAGAAGCTGAGAAGCAGAAATTTGGGTCAGCGATGGCGGTAATGGCTAAATTAAACAGCATCTGGACTAGCAAAAGAATTAGCCTAACAATAAAGCTCTGACTTTACAGAGCCCTAGTATGGATGTGAGACATGGACACTTCTAGCAGCTTTGGCAAGCAAGAGATTTTATCTAACTGTACAATTCTCAGATGGGACGGATGGCCGAGTGGTGTAGATACTCGACTGTCAACCTGAGAGTCCTGGGTTCGATCCTCGGTGAGCCCCCATGGAATTTTTCCAGGTGAAATTTGGTACAAAGTCGTCCCACAAGTCCACCCAGCTTTAAATGGGTACCTGACTTAAGTTGGAGAAGTAAAGGCGGCTGGGCGTTGTGCTAACCACACAATCCCTTCATATGCCGAGGTTATAGAAACAGTTGAATTCTACACTTCATCTGCCCCGATGGCCCGTTAGGGCTAAGAAGGGAACTTTTTTTACTTTTACAATTCTCAGACTTCATATTCCTTTAAAAAAAATTTCTTAACACTTACACATTATATATATTTTTCTAAATTTAATACATTTAACAAGATTTGGGTAAAAAAAAAAAGTACTGACAAAATAATTTTATAATTGTAATTGGATTTTTTATTTACACATCATGAAAAAAATGTGTTTTCAGTGTACTAAACATGCACTGAGCACACTATTTAAGTGGAGAGCTTATTGAAATAACCTTCATTGAAAATAAACTGTTATACTATAGTTAACAAACACACATTTTCTTTTAAATCCTGTAAAAAGCTATTCATAAAAAATATTTTTGTTTACCCTGACAAAATTTTTCCCTTTTTGGTATTTTCTAAAATATTTATCTTCTTCGCCTATAGTCAGACTGTGTGCATAAGGCCAAAGGTTGTTATCCTATAAGTCACAGGTTTTCAACCTTTTTTATGCTGCGACCCCACAGACATTGCAAGCCCAGGTGGCGGACCCCCATAGCCCAAGGCGCCCTGGCCTCAACTTTTCGTACCTCGGGTTGGGCTAGAATATGTCTTAAGTTTGCAGATGCAATATACTTAAATTCTGCTAAACTGTAGGCCTAGCCTAAGTTACGCGCAAAACATGTAAAAGTCATTTCACATATGAAATAGCTATCTATCCAAAACATGAAACAATCACCGATTTATTCTACTTGTATGTCTGGTACACAATTTTCTGTTCAGTGGTAAGGTTGTGCTTGCTTTGCACTACAGCAAGATCTTCATTCATGTCCTTTGGCGCTGCTTGTTTCCTTCGTGCAACTAAACCAGACTTACGACCAGTCATCGAAGTAGCGCCGTCCGTACACATGCCAACACAGAGTGTCCAGACCAGTCCCGATTCTTCAAAAAATGCATCAGCTATACGGAAAGGTTCAAGGTTGTGCACCCCGGCAGCAACTCGCAGAACAAACATTTCGCACAACTTCACCTTCCCAGCAGTATCAAACGTAAACCAACATTCGGGCTGCATTCACAATGTCTGTGCTTTCGTGAAGCTGAATTGCGAATCTGATATGCTGAAGCAGGGCACCAATACCCAGCAAGGGGGCACCTTTACTTTTTCTTTATTTTATCATCTTTTTTTTTTTAAGCGGGGGAGGGCACTCCATACCTAGGGGGGCACGGCCCCCCCAGTTTCCCCCCTGGCTACGGGGCTGTGCTGAAGGCATGCAATCAGTTGGCAGCGAACATCCTCAGACATGTCGACAATTCGTCTGCTTACTGTGTTATCAGACAGTTCAAATATATCACTTTCTGCCTCTCAAAGTATTCCTTCACTTTACTGGCAAGTTTCGAATGCACTGTGGTCAAATGGCGCCTAAATTTCTCAGGCTTCATCGAATTGCTCGATGTTTGCAACACACGACACAAAGAGGTTGGTCAGCATCTGTTACCACTGCGGTAAAGCCGAATGGTATATATTCTGGATTGTACTTGCGCGGTTTTCTTTTTCGTTCGTCTTTGGTTGCTTGATCATCAGAATCTTCCAGGTTTTGGTCAATTTTCCTCTTTACAAATTTGTCCATGCTACTAGCCTTGGACAGTTTACATTTACAAATATTGATAAACAAATGACCAAAAACAGTTTAGTCCCTTTGACTCATATCTCACAGGGAAAAAAATTAGAGACAAAGTTTCAGAGTAGAGAGAGTTAGAGTAGGTAATTATCTGTAAAAATATTTCACATTCTGATGACAAAACTCCCATTTGAAAATTAAATCAACTGCTATGATAAAACAAATACAAATCTTAACAAATATTTTGAATTGTTTACTAACATTTTAAAAAAGTATTTGTCACATAAGTAAGTCATACGACAACAGACTAGAACAATATGTTCATGCATGGGTTCATCGTTAGAATTTCGCACCGTTTAATCAATGTGTTAGCGAAAAATCCCTATGGCCTTTTTTCATATTAAAAATTTACGAAAAATCTACTTCGAACCAAAACAATCTGTGGGTGTCATTTAAATTAACAAATTACCAGCAAATTCATATCAAAAAGTTTTGTCTAAGATTATTTCTAGGTCAATCTAGGCTTATAATAATTGTAACCACTGATTAACGAAACTAGTTATCAACAATACACACGCTTGCTCAGATCCGGATGTTTTAACAGTGATGTTAGAGCTCAGTAAGTAAGAAATATTGTCAAGATGACATGACTTAAAAACTCACTGCACAAGTATATGTAGTATGTCTAGTTCAGACGAAAATATAAGGAAATACCAGCGAAGTTTACAATTCTGCACATTGTTGATTGTGCCTGAAACATTGGCATAGCTAGTATTCTTTGTTTAGCTAAAAGCTAACCACTCAACCAAACCAAGCAATACTTAATACAAGAAAAATCCCTACTTTCCTTGACTTGCCCACGGATTCCTTTAAAGATCCTCGCGGACCCCCAGGCGTCTGCACACCACAGGTTGAAAACCTCTGCCATAAGTGATGAAAGATGATATGATAAATTTAAGAGTTGGGTGTCAGATGTAATTCAATGTATGATGATAATGGTCTAAATTTGAAATTACAAGTCATTTTTCTGATTACTTATACATGTATCTATTTTGATTTTTTGGAATTGTCAAATTCTGGGGATCATTCAGCATGTTGTGTATTTCATAGTGATTTGGTTATATTTTGTACTATAGATCATATTTTTGCTCTTGTGAATTCCTAAAGGGTTTATTTATTTTATGCTATGTCGTTTTTTTTTTTTTTTTGCGAAGATGGAGTGTATGTCACAGAGTGACTGTCTATTGAGTGCATGCTTAACCGATCATGGTATAAATGGTGAACTAGTGGTGAGTTTGGTGAACTAGTGGTGAGCGTAGTGAATAAGTGGACATCACCTGAGACAGAAGAGAAAGAATTCTTGTGAGGTGAGAACATGTTACATATTGTGCACAATTTAGGAAATCCTAGTAGAAAGAAGTCTTGTTTATGAGTTCTTTTAAAAAAAGTCTTATATTTTTATAAAGGACAAGTTTGGAGTTGTTGATCAAAATATACTTGTGCTGAAATAAGGTGTTTTCTCAATTGGTGATTGTGTTTAATTGATCAATATTGTATACTTGCATTCCCTATCACAAACTCAGCAAATTCTAAGGTGATAACTGAGCCACATACAACTATGCATGCATGCGCATACACAATCACTCTGTGACATTATGATTATAAATTGTTTAGCAAAAAACACTGCCTTGTTTTTGTGTTGAAATAATATTTTGAGACTATAATTATAAGTTGTAATAAACAAAAAAAAAGTGAACTAATTTATTTATTTTATTATTTTATCACTAGTATTGTTAGCTAAGTAGACTGCACAAATAGTTCAACTCTTAACCCTAAAGAGCAACCCAGGCAGATGAAGTGTAGAATTCATCTGTTTCTGTAACCTGGCCTATTTAACACGTTTCTTTTAGACATTTAATGTAACAGTTTAAAAAAAAATTAACAGTTGTAACAGCATTTTCAATAATATATAGGTTTCTTTTAGCAATGTAACAATTTCAAATAAATTAACAGTTGTAACAGCATTTTCAACAATATATAGGCCCTACTGTTAGTTTTAGATAGTCATTCAATATGTATAGTTATTAACGACATTATTAGCATAATAATTTCATTCGTTCAATATTAAATATATATAACCACATTTTTAATACAATAATTTCAGTAATATGGTACATTTATTTTTGTTATGAAGATTATTTATTTTCTCCTTTTAACAACATAAAGGATAATATATTTATAAAAAATATAAAAAAAGTATCATGGAGTGGGATTCAAACCTAGGCAGCCATCATATAATGCATGTTCCCTAATTATAATTATATTGAAAATTGCTACATTATTTTTGAACTTACACTTATTCTAAGTGCAAGGTAATCAATATGCACATATTCTGTTTTGGCTTTCAACGGTAAATTGTTAGGTTTTTTTTTTACCATTGACGAGTACTTTTGAAGTAAAATGTTCTGAAGTTGTGTCTTTACAAATTCGCTGGCAACTCTCTTTGATTCTGTCCTATCGTACCAACGATGGATGTGCTTTTGGCAATAATACGATGTCAGCCGAGAGCGTCACAAGATATTAATTGGTATGGCGTCATTATGACCGCTGCTGTCGTTCTAGGTATAACTTGTTTTTTTTTTTTTTTGATTATTATAAAACCAACAATAATAATCTTTAAAGATATGAAGTCATAAAATTTCAATAGTCTGGGGTTAGCCGTTAAGAAGTAATTAATCCGCAAAGTAGCGTTGCGGTCTAAATGACCGCTGCCGTCGTTCTAGTGTTAAAGACATTATTAAATTTTTTTTCTATATTGCGTCTTCAAAGAAAATACAAACCTGTCGAGATCCCTGGTGAGGTGATGAACAACTGCTGTAATGCAATGCAATTCTGAAGAAATAATGCTCAGTTCACATAAGCATGTTCAAGGCAAATTAAACCAACCCATAGCAATACGCATTCAGAGAAAGTGCAGTATGGTTTAATAGCATTTGCATTACAAATACCACAAAATTAAAAAATATTTTTCATGAAAATCCAAGCCTTAATATTAAAGTGAAATTATCTGTTCTTCCACAAGGGAGAGTAAAAAATGTTCAAATTATTTTTGTATTAATATAATTCAGAATATCAAATAGACTTTATACTAACCTTTCTTGATTCACTGTCATATTTTTCTCCTCACATTTAGCAAAAGGACTTAAAAGTGATTCTTGGACATAAGTAAAAATCAGCTGCAAATGCTCATTACTTGGATTATGCAAGGCTATTTTAAGAGCTGATACATGAAGGCGATAAAAAACTTCAAGTGCTTCTAGCGCCATAGGAGGCGGAATACTGGCAAACTGAATCTTCTTAGGATAAGAAGCTTTTTCGTTGTATAAACAAATTGCAGCCTGCAAAAATCAAAAGACAATTCATTACATATTTGGATCAAAATGTTATTTTTAGTTTTATAGTCTTTAGTAGGGGCAGTTTTGTATTACCTAGTAAAGTAAAGATATATACATGTATTTATGTCCTAAACAAGACACAATAAAAACAGTTTTAAATATTTTTTTTAAATTTTGCAATGCATGCGTGTGTACCGCTGCTTTGACCTACCAGCACGCGGTAATCATGGCTAGCATAGATCTCGATCTGAAACATGTTAAATTATTGATGCAAGAGAAGTAGCCCATTTACTAGTGCCGTTCATCATAGTTAAGCACGGTTATATTCCTAAATTAGTTCTGAGGAATTTTTTGGCTCATATTTGTTACAAATAAAAAAAAAATTAAATAATTGCAAAGTTTATTATTGAATTATGCATTGTCATAGAGCAAGAATATGTATGCAAAATTTCAAGAAAATCTATCAATAAAAAGTGTCTCAAAAACTGACTACAAAATAAATAGCACGGTGGGGGGGGGGGGGGGGGTGGAGGAAGTCCCAAAGTTGATTTTTCAATTATGATAGTTTCTTGTTGAATATAAATATACCTTTGTAGTATGTTTTATATTCAAAATAAATTCGGAAGGGGGTAGGGGTACGTGTTATTTTCTTGAGATTAGAAAAAAACCACCATTTCAAACTAGCGATACTAAAAAATGTACTGGTAGTATGTAATCAAGTCTGGTATCGTTGGAAGGTTCATCATCGTCGCTCGCTTTCTTCTGCAATTACACATTGACCTAGATAAAACTAAGGAGACAAATTAGCCTTGAATGAGCTGTATCACACACTGATCGGAGGTGGGGTTTAAAGCCCGCTGCAGTAATTGTTGATAACAACTGTACGCCATTGTTCCTAATTGATGTATATTGTTATTCGCTATTCATAACTCTTTTATGATTTAATGGAGTTATTTTGAATTTATTTCGTATCTGAATTATCTGAAGGTAAATTTAAGTTATATTCTTTTTCTATTTTCTTTTTCTATCTCCTAGACACCTTAGTAGCTTCTAAAACATGGCTAATCAGCTTTGAATAATATTAGACATTATATAAGGTTGAGTCCTAATTAACTTCCGCCTAAGTAGTGTGTCTCTTTTGTTATTGTTTGTACACAACGGTATTCCCCCTGATAAGGGATTTTGGTTCTCGCTTCGCAGATATAAACTGGTAAGTCTCTAGACAACTTCTTTTAAGTGCGCATGTGAATATTTTTTTATTTTTACCTTCTTAATGAATAATAAAAAAAAATACACTTTCGACATGGGATGCTTTGGGAATTTAAACAAGGCAATAGTGCTACAGCTACGGTGAAGGAGGGATTGATCTGGCAGTAAGAAACTGGTTTGTGAAATTCCGTTCAGGAGACATGATCTTGAAAGATGAACCAAGGATGGGTCGTCCTTCTGACTTTGATGACGATGTTTTGAAGACAGTTTTGGAAGAAAATCCACGCCAGTCAACTAGAGAGCACAGAAGCTCAATACATCCCAATCAACTATTTACTGTCACTTGGGAAAACTGGGGAAAGTCAGCAAATTGGTTGTATGGGTACCCCATAAATTGAGTGAACGCAACAAGGCGGATAGGATGTCAATTGCCACAAGTCTGCTCTCATGTGAAAATAATGATCCCTTTTTGAAGAAAATATAACCGGTGATGAAAAATGGATAACATATGAGAACATCATCCGTAAGAGACAGTGGCTGAATAAAGATCAACTTTCTCTACCAGATCCTAAAGCAAACATCCATGGCAAGAAAATTTTATTGTATGTAATGTGGGTTCGCCAAGGAATAATTCACCACGAGCTGTTAAACAGGAATGAAACGGTGACTGGAGATGAGTATGTTCAGCAGCTCCTAAGAGTCCAAGAAAACTGTTGGAAAAGCGGCCTGCACTCGTCAACCGCAAGACGTCATTCTGCTGCATGATAATGCAAAACCACACACAGAAAGGGTGACTCAAGAAAAAATTCTTGAACTTGGCTGGTCTGTTTTGCCGCATCCTCCATACTGTCCAGACCTTGCTCCAACGGATTACCACCTTTTCAGTTCATTGCAAAATTTTTTTGAATGGAAAAACCTTCACTTCAGACAAGGGGGTGAATGAGGCTATCCTTGAATTCTTTCAGTCAAAGCCTATCAATTCTTAAAAGAAGGGTAACGATATGTTGAAAACGAGATGGCAGCAAGTCATATCCAATAATGGAAAATACATTTTAGATTAATTTTAATTTGTTTTTGTTTTATCGAAAAATAAATATATGAACAAAAAACTGAAGTTATTTATGACTCGACCTTATACTTTTGTAACTTTTTTTTAATAAACTATGACATACAATAGAACACCGATATTTATAGAGAAATATAATAATATAGCTTTATAAACACGTCAAAGCAGCTTTAAATAATATTAAACATACTTTCATAACTTTTTTTAAAAAACTATGTCTATGACATACAAAAGCACCAGCTTCTACACCTGCCTCAGCACCAGGTTCTACACCTGCCTCAGCACCAGGTTCTACACCTGATTCGACACTAGCTTCTATAGCTGCCTCAACACCAGCTGCTACACCTACCTATGCATCAGCTTCTAAGCTGTCTAGTAAAAAAAGGGGTCCAGGTTACAAATATAATACATCTCTTCAATTACAATGTATTGAACTTCATTAATGTATTTTTACTTGGTTGTTTTGAGGTGTTGTCAGACACTAAATTTTCTGCAGGTTTAATTCTGGTTTTAACTGTAATATGTACATTTTGTATTAAAAGTTATTTCTAGTACCTATTCTTCCTACAGTTATAAAATTAATGAAAGAGCTGTTGCAGCTTCTTTGGTCATGTTGGGATGAGAGCATCCATTTACTCATTTGGTTCTGTTGTCCCAAACACATTTTTGATCAGAAATCTAGATTAGAGATATCTGTTAGTGTAAGAGTGGGGGGTTTCAAATTGCTACTTGCGAATTATTAGTTTTAGGTTTTGAAGCAGGACAGGAAATAGAACTAATAGGAATTAAAAGGGATAAAATAAGAATTGGAAAATCAGATAGTAATGCATAGTTAGATTTTAAAAATGACTAATTATTATGATTCTAATTGATTACTGTGGAGAAATAGTATAGCCTAAGCTTGATGACGCAATTCGGTAGGCTCCGCCCACCGCAGTAGCTATGGCGTCATTCCGCCATCTTGTGTTGTAGTTTATTGTAGATTTTAGTGTATACGTCATTTGGTACAAATGACGTATATTAAACCGACAGTTGGGAGCACATGCGTTGTTTTATAATCACTCTAGCTTTGGGCATCGATGTAGATGGATGCATGTTTATAGTTTGCTATTGTACTCCTCCTGAGTTTACCTTTATGTCAGTTTATGTTCAAGAATTAAATAATTGTTGATGTTACTTCACTGGAGTTAACTTCATAATTTGAGTTGTCTGAATTATTCCACCTTCTACAAGTATTATCATTATAAGGACCAGTAACAATTACAATGTTAAATGTATATTTGTATGTAAATATTTCAAGTAATTAGTACATAAAGTTAGTGGTTGGCATTAATGTAATGATTTTTTTTGAAAATTTATTTATTTGAACATTTTTGATGTGTTTCTAAAACCATAATATTTTATATGTTATGGTGTTTAAATTGTTTATCCCTATTATGGCTTACTTTCACTGCCCAATCATTAAATATCTTTTTTACGCCATATATTTTGTTTAATAGAGGTTGTTGACAGTTACTTGCATTTTTCAAAAATCGCATTTTCACAAAAACTATTTAAGATATAAGCTTACAATTTCGCATGCTTACTCTTATATCAATTGTTGACAGTTCTCCAATTTTTGTTTTGGAAATATTGAATAGAATTACTTTTTCCCTAACCCCCCACCCCCTCCTCCCAATGTAACTTTTTTGTGTACTGAAAAAAAAATGTAAAGTTCCTATTTATTTTCCATTTTAAAAAAAATATATAAAAATTGGACGCTTGTTTGGAACACCTTCATTAACATTTGAGCAAAGTTGTTTTATGATATCTATAATAGATTTTAAAAACTGGTTCTTTGAAAATATGTCTTAAAATTACCCTTTTTTTCCCAAAAAAGTGATGTAATACATCTTTCAATAAATTTTTTTATTTCTTTGTTCATTAATTGGTCTGTTGAATGCATGTGCCGAAAATAGCTAATGTTGCTTAAACAATAAAAAAAATAACTTGCAAAATCCTTGCATCTGTGTATGGAGTACCTTAAGAAAATTGTTATACATGTAATAATAAAAATAAAAAAATCAATTTTAAAAAATATGTCCTAAAAATAAAAAATTCAGGCGTCAATTAATGTTTATGTTTTACAGCAGGGGTTTTCAACCTTTTTTATGCTGCGGACCCCACAGACATTCCAAGCTCAGGTGGCGGACCCCCATAGCCCAAGGCGCCCTGGCCTCAACTTTTCGTACCTCAGGTTGGGCCAGAATATGTCTTAAATTGTGCTAAATGGTAGACCTAACCTAAGTTACGCGCAAAATATGCAGGTGTTATTTCACATATGAAATAGCTATCTATCCAAAAAATGAAACAATCACCGAGTATTTATTCTAGCGGTATGTCTGTTACACAGTTTTCTGTTCAGTGGTAAGGGGGCGTTCACATATTATAAAACGCCTAATGGGGGGGGGGGGTGTTTTGATGCAAATTTGTTATTTTAGTTGCATTGTTACATCACACAAGTGTTACAAAATGTAATATGAATGGGGGGGGGGGGAGGGTAAAAAATTGACATTTTTGCGTTATATCATATGTGAACAGCCCCTAGGGCTGTGCCTTTTTTGCACTATAGCAAGATCTTCATTCATGTCCTTTGCCGCCATGGTGGCGTCGCTGTGAATCACTCAGTGGGTTGATACTATGTGAGGCGCTGCTTGTTTCCTTCGTGCGACTAAACGAGACATATGACCAGTCATCGCAGCAGTACCGTCCGTGCACATGCCTATACATTGTGCCCAGGTCAGTGCTGATTCTTCAAAAAATGCATCAAATACACGGAAATGTTCTTCACCGGTTATGCACCCTGGCTGTGACTTGCAGAACAAAAGTCTTCAACAATTTTACCTTCCCAGCAGTATCGAACGTAAACCAACAATTGGGCTGCATTCGCGATGTCTGTACTTTCGTGAAGCTTAATTGCGTGTCTGATATGCTGAAGGCGTGCAATCAGTTGGCAGCGAACATTTTCTAACGTGTCTGCAATTTTCTGCTCACTGTGTTATCAGTGGGACGGATGGCCGAGTGGTGTAGATACTCGACTGTCGACCTGAGAGTCCTGGATTCGATCCTCGGTAAGGCCCATGGAACTTTTCCAGGTGAAATTTGGTACAAAGTCATCCCACAAGTCCACCCAGCTTTAAATTGGGTACCAGACTTTAGTTGGGGAAGTAAAGGCGGCTGGGCGTTATGCTAACCACACAATCTATGCTACAAGGCTTGGACAGTTTACTTTTACAAATATTAATAAACAAATGACCAAAAACAATTTAGTCTCGTTGACTCAGATCACACAGGGAAAAAATTAGAGACAAAGTTTCAGAGTAGAGAGGGTTAGAGGAGGTAATAATCTGTAAAAATAATTCCATATTCTGATGACGAAAACACACATTTTAAAATTAAATCGGCTACTGTGATAAAACAAATACAAATCTTATCAAATATTTTGAACTGCTTATTAACATTTTAAAAAGTATTTGTCACGTAAGCAAGTCACATAACAACAAAACAGCATAGGCTCATCGCTAGAATTTCGCACAGTTTCATCGATAATCCCTATTATCGCTATGGCCTACTTTCATATTAAAAATTTAGAAAAATCTACTTCGAACCAAAACAATCTGTGGGTGTCATTTTAAATTAACCAGCTATTCGATATCAAAAACTTTTGTCTAAGATTATTTCAAGGCCAATCTAGGATTTATAATAATTGTAACCACTGATTAACCAGACTATTTATCAATAATACACACGCTTGTGCAGATGCGGATGTTTTAACAGTGATTTCAGAGCTCAGTAAGTAAGAAATATTGCGAAGATGACATGACTTAAAAACTCACTGCACAAGTATATGTAGTATGCAGTCTAGTTCGGACTTCAGACAAAAATAAAAGAAAATACCAGCAAAGTTTTCCATTTTACACATTGTTGTCTGTGCCTGAAACATTGGCATAGCTAGTATTTTTTTTTAGCTAAAAGCTAACCAATCAACCAAACCAAGCAATACTTAATACAAGAAAAATCACTACTTTCCTTGACTTGCCCACGGACCCCTTTGAAGCTCCTCGCTGACCCCCAGGGGTCCGTGGACCACAGGTTGAAAGGAAGATTGTTAATAAATTGTTTTTGTTCTAAAGAGGGGGATAAATTATAAAGTTATCTTGAATTGTGTTGCTCATGAAAAGGAGTTTAAAAAGGCCCCGTTAAAAGCTAGCAGAAAATTTTTTCAAAATGTTATGTAAACATTAAACAATAGTGTATTCAAGAAAATAAAAAAAAAAACTTAACAGAATTACATAGTACATGTAAAAAAAGACCAGAAATATGTTACTTCCGTAGGGTGTATTAAGAAAAAGTTTAGATAAATTCACAATAAAATTGTATATATTCTAAAGGTTTAAGGGGGTACCCGGGGCTGAATAAAAACTTTATTATTATTAAAATTTAAGACATTTCAATGTCATAGTAATGATATAGTAGGTTTAAAAATGATTTTTTGCAAAAAAAAAACAAAAAAAATATTGATATTTGTGAGTGTGGCATGCCGCCATCCTGAAATGTATGACCTTTTTGTGGAGAATATCTCTGAAATATTTATAGAATGATTCATATAAAATTTACATTTTTTATAATCAGGAAAGCTTACTTTTGATAATGTAATAAATAATTTTTTTTTTATTTTTTGAATTTAGTATGATGAAAATTAGCAAATTTCGAAAATTGAAAAAAATTGCCAAAAAAAAAAAGGGGCTAAAAAGTTCTTTAACAGCCTCTGGCATTCCATAATTACACCTCTTCTAAATATAAATTAGTAAATCTGACATGTGGTTTTTGAGATTCTCTTGCCACAGTGAAGCAAAATGTCAAAAATATTTTTTCAGAGAAAAATTATTGAAGTTTTTAAATGAGTAACATTCTGAAAATACATTTTAAGTGATCTAAATATTTTTTCCTGCAATACATTTAATTCATAGTTATTATTGGTATGTTTTAGTATCTAAAAATGTAAAAAAAAAAAATTTGAATATAAGACATAGTGCATTTTTTGTTATATCCGTAACCCCTTAATGATATAAAAAATATTTTGTGTTTGTTGGTATGAATTATTAATTACTAAACCATGGTTTAAAAAAATATCAAATAATTATAAATATTTTTTAAATACATTTATTCACAGAGGAACCTTGGGTTTCAGATGCCCCCCAGGCACAGAAACAGTTTTATCTAACCCAATGTTTTTATACGCTTTCAAAAGGAGTTTTTACTAATCTGACATTATTATATATTATTAATTGAAATCTTCTCAATATTAAACACATATAGCATCCATTATTATAAGGTTCAACTTACAGAAAGATAAGGTAAAAAATAAGAGTTGCGAATATACTACTCTTTTCAGGTAAAAAGGTTTTTGGATTAAGTGACTTTAAAGTGATTAAAAAAAAAAGTATTGATGTTACATCTACAGATGAAAAAAAGGCTAACTGATAAAGAACTCAGAAAAAAAAGATTGCAACAGATAAAGTAAATAAAACTTATTTACCTGTTTATAGTGTTCTAAATATATGTCAGGAGAGTTTTGTTCCTTTTCTGCTATTTTTCCAAGCATATAATGAGTTAACCAATCTTCTTCAGTGTCGTCACCCTGACATTCTCTAGCTTGTATGTAGTTTTGTTTGGCTAGAAGTAAACTTTCATTTTGCAGTTTTTTAGAGTTCTAGAAATAAATCAGGTCATATTATAATTTGTAATAATGTTAGGTAACCATATCTGATATTAACTATAGTTAATTCCATAGTTCCATTAAAACACCCAGCAGTTTTTTTACACAGCTATTAATCCCTGCCAACTGTTTAATAAATTTAAAATGTTTCTAGGATTAGATTTGAAATTACAAGGTAAAACATAACAAACATTTAAAAGAACTGTCAAGTCTCACATCAAACAAGTTAAAAAAATCATAAATAATAGGTTCATCATTGCTGATTTGTTTTTGATGCATACATTCTATGTTGATGTGGAAATATTTCTTTACTTTTGTCATGAATGTGGTGAAACCCTTAACCATTTAATAATTTGTCCTTTACTCCCTTTTACTATGTCACATATGAAGCCCTATGCATCACATTTCATCCAACATTTCATCGCTCTCACACTCCCTGTCTTTATTATAATAAGCAATATAATTCATTGAAATGATTCAGAGGGAATTCTTGTATAATTTATTTTTACTAGCTGTTCCCTGCAAAGCCTTTGCATAGAGATAGACTTTGAGGTATATTTTTTTTGTTATGAAGAAAATTGAAAATCTAATTAAGTTATTATTTATTTTCCTTACAACAACCTAAAGGATAAATTATTTAAAATAAAAAAGTTAGAAAAAATAAATATCTGTGAGAGGGATTAGGACATGAGTAGCCAGCATGAAAAGCAAGCCGCCTGCCAAGTGATACATAAAGGCAAGCTAACAGATGAATTTGAAGTTTAAAAACGGAATACGCTAGGGATGCTTACTTTCCCCCATGATCTTCCTTATAGTCATAGACTGAGTCAAAAGGCAGACAACTCAAGGCACTATGACTCAATGCTTAGAAGACCTAGACTTTGAGGATGACTTATGTCTATTAGCTCAGAAACATCAGCTTATGCAGCTAAAAACGAATAAATTAGCCCAAGAAGCTGCTAAAACTGGGCTACACATAAATACAGACAAAACGGAAGTCATGGCCTTACTTAGCAAAAGCCAGGCACCTATCACCTTAGCCGATGAGCATTTGAGAGAAGTAGACCACTTTACCTACCTCGGTAGCATTATTTCTGCTACAAGGCAGATCAGACAAAGATGTTAAAGCCAGAATATGCAAGGCAAGACATGCCTTCGTCTCTCTGAAGCCTGTATGGAAAACATCGTCCCTGTCAAACAAATATAAACTCTGGATTTTCAAAAGCAACGTGAAATCAGTACTGTTATATGGGGCGAAAACTTGGAGAATCACAAACTCAGTAACCAACAGATATTCCTAAATGGCTGCCTCAAGAATATTTTAAAGATAAGGAGGCTAGACCAATTCAGGAACGAAGATCTCTGGCAGCTGGCAAACCAAGATCCCATAGACCTACAAGTGTCCAGGAAAAAATGGAGATGGATTGGCCACTCGCTAAAGAAGCCTCCTTCTTTCTTCTTCTTTGTTCTCGTTATATGATTATGGAGGATTTCAAACGACCAGGCCTATAGTTATGATGAACTGCACGGTGGCATCCAGGTCCGTCTCGCTCCCATAAAGTTTTTGATTGAAGGAGGTCATCTGTGGCCAGAACCTGTTGCGAGCTGTGTCATGTAAAGGGCATGTTTGGAGAACATGTTCTGCATTCTCTGGAGACATCCCACATGGGCAGTCCTCACTGTTTCCAATGCCTAGCCTTCGGAACATGTGTTGTCTTAGTCTGTTGTGCCCAGTTCTGAGTCTGAAGATAATATTTTGAGCTTGTCTGGGAAGATTATAATAGGGGTGGTTTTTGTCATGATCTGGGTGATTCCTCATCCATTCCTGCTGGATCCGTTCACCTAAACAGCCCTTCATTTCTTCCGCATCCAGAGAGACATCCACCTGTATTTCTTTGCTGCCAGATTTTGCCTATTGGTCAGCAATCTCATTGCCATCTACCTTGGTGTGTCCTGGTATCCATTGCAGAACTGTTTCCTTTGAGTTTTGGGTCGATTTATGTAGAGCTGTTCTGAGCTGGGTTAATTGAGTGTAGTGAGGATCCTGCAGAGACTGTATAATTTTTTTGGCATCTGTGAGTATGACTATGTTGCTGTTTGGTGAGGAGTTTGTGAGTATGTTGACGGCTTCTTCAATTGCTTCTTTTTCGGCTTTGAAAGAGTCTGAAGTTTTCCCAGTGGGCATACTATGTTTTATTATTTCTCCATTTGGCCATTCTATATAGATTCCAGCACCTCCATTTTGGCAGTTTGTTTGCGAGGAACCATCTGTGAATGCTCTTATCCATAGAGAACTGGGGTAGAGTTTGTTTATTTCATTCATTGCCGTTGCAGAGAGAGTGTTAGTATCATATTTAGATTTTTTCTTTATTCCAGCTAGGGAGTGTCTCGTGGTTATTGGACGGAAGGAGTCCCAAGGGGGCAAGTCACTGTAAGGTTTTGTTTTCTTTAGGGAGACTGTATCCAGGTTGTATTTTTGTTTTAATTTTCTAGCTGCTGTAATGAAGTTTGATCTTTGCAATCTTTGAGTAGAGTTAGACTTTTGTACTCTCTTGTTAAGCGGGTGGTTTTCCAGTGTTACAATTTTTGTGTATTGAGAGAGTATTTTGTTGTCCCTTCTTTCTTCAGTAGTTTGTAGAGATGTTATACTTTCCATGGTTGTGATTGGCGTTGACCTCATACCTCCTGTCATAATTCGTAGCCCAATGTTTTGAACTTTGTCCAGTTTTTTTAAACTTGTTTTGGCTGCTGTTCCCCAGGCAGTGGCTCCATACTCCAGGCTGGGTCTTACGTAACTGGTGTAGGTTTTTTTTTTAGAACAGACTTGTTCGCTCCCCAGTCTGTGCCAGCTAGTTTCTTCATTAGATTTATGCGTTTTATCCCTTTGGACTGAGTTACTTCTATTTGTTTAGACCATGTGAGTCTAGGGTCGAAGGTGACACCTAAGTAGACTGGGTTGTTGTTTATTTCAACTGGAGAATTTTTTAAGGTAAGCTTTATCTGTTTTTGCTTTGTTGAAAGTGTAAAAGAAGTCTCCAAAAAATGGCTCTGCAGTGGAGCCCCCAAGGCTAGAGAAAGGTTGGCCGCCCAAAGACCACTTGGAGAAGGTCTTGCGGGCAGGAAATGAAAATCTGCAAACAGACATGGGGAGAATTGAAAAAGGCCTCCCAAAACAGAGTGCGCTGGAGAGTGGTTGCAGAGGCCCTTTGCTCCGCAAGGAGTTCATGGCATTAAGTCAAGTAAGTCATTAAAGATAAAAGTTTCAAATTTTTCTTGCTTGTTTTTCAACTTATTTACTGTCATTAGTATGATTAGAGAATATTTTTCTATTATTTTTTAATATTTAAAGTCTTTGTGTTCATTTGAATTGACAATATGTGACCCTATGTGAGGTAAAAGTCACATATTTAAAACAACTGAAACAGTTTAAACTGTATATGTTAAAGAAATCAAATAGAGGAGAAGGCATGAAGCCATGATTAATATTCTTATTTTCGATCTAACACAGACGGGCAGAAAGACTTGAGACCGCTATTATTATTCTAGATTTTAACAAAAGTTTTCCGGGTATTTAAAAAATTATTGTACCGGTACTTAAAGCATTTAATAAATACACTAGGTTCTCATATTATAAATGCTTGATAAAAAAATCTTCTTTAAATATAACAGTTTACTCAAGGCATACTCAATGCAATAGGTTTAGAGTTTAGAACAATGAGCTCATCTTTAGCACACATATTTTCAGAATTCTTCTTGTAAAGATAAAAATGACCAGACATAAGAACTCAACTGTGACTCAAATTAATTATTAAAAATATTCAAAATATACTTTTAATTTCATTTACTGAATATTTTTACACTGAAAGTAGTCCATTGAAAGTCCATTCTTTGTCATGAATCATCTTTTATATCTTACTATGAGTATTGTTAAAGAACAAGAGTGTGCTGATGAGATATTTGGTTCAATTAGTTATCAATGCAAAGATCTTGATATAATTTCACAATGTCTGACAAAATAATATAAACAATTGAGCTTTTGACTATTATCTTTTTATATACAAAAAATAAAATAGTAAAAAAAATTTTTTAAAAGATAATGTACTCCATTATATAAAAAAATATCCACTTTAAGTTCCAAGAGCTTACCTCAGTAATGTCAGAACTGATAGACAACAGTTCCTTGAATTTGATTTGTCTTGAAGCATGTGAATAAAGTTGATAAGCTAATGAACCATATTCTAGCCACAACTTTCTGCTTCCTTTCTGTAATTCTAATGCTCTTCTAAAACATCTCAAAGCTGCTTCAGACTTTTTGTGAACTGTTGTTTCTATTTTAAGTTCTGTCTGTCATGAAAAATTAAAAAATTTGATAACAAAAACAGAAAATTATTTTATTTTAAATTCTTAATCTTTTAAAAAAAAAAATAAATGTCTTAAAAAACTTACTGAATTAAGTTTCTGTTCAATCTGGTACATTTTGGCTAAAGCAAGTCCAGCCCATGAGTCAAGTCTGTTGCTATTTATCACAAGATCCAACTGATAAAATTTAACTGCTTTTGCTGGTTCTTTGTTTTTAAAATAAAAATCTCCAAGCAGATAATAAAGCTGACTACAAATTTTGTAAGTATCTTTAACATTATTAATTATAAATGGAGATGATTTGGGTGCATCTGAGATACCACATATGTAGTCTGTAACACTTTGTAAATAAGGAGCTGAAGAATAAACCAGTAAAATAATAATATATAAACTCAAAATGAATAAATCCATGATATAAAGTTAAAACAAGGACCATTTAAAAGCATGCAACTAACCAGGATTGAGATCATCAGGAACCAAAACATATATTCTTCGTAGGAGATTCTCCACATCAGAAGACACAGATTTTATCTTATAGCTGTCGAATTCTGGTACTTGCCTAGGTACAAAGTATTTAAACAAAATTCCTGCTTTCTCCCAGCTCAGTTTGATTGGAGTTGCGTTGTGATCACTAAGATGTCTATAAAAAAACTGTATTATTAATCCTCTACAAAGCTTTATTCCCAAATGGATGGCAACTAGACTAGAAAGGTCATTATAATAACGTGAACCCAAAAGATATCCCATAGGCAAATGTAAATGTAATACTTAAAACAGACATGGTCAAATTACGACCCATGAGCTAAATTCGGCCAGCCACTCGTTTCAGAGCGTAGCACACCACTATCCTATAATTTTATGACATTTACATTACATTTATACTAGTTCTTGTCAACACTCCCTTTACTCTTCATCTTGCCCCCCAGTCAAATTTACAAACCAAATGCCGTCGTGACTCAAATGTTTGACCACCCCTGCTTTAAAACAAAAGCAAACTTAATTCTTTTAAAACTCAGAAAAAAAAATAATGAAAAAGATTATAAGTTTGATTTCTTAGGTAGGACTAGTTGAATGTCACCCAAAATGCACCTAAGGAAAGGCTCACTTTCACTTAGGTCCCTCAGATCAAGCTCAATTGCCAAATGTCATCTCATTTTTATAGTATATCATACATCCCTTGCATGTGTTCATGTTGAAAACCTAGTGACCAGTCCTGATTATATTTAAACGTCCCATATTTCTTAATGTATATGATTGCCACTCATTTCCCCTTTTCTTCATTTTTTTCAGTGGGGCACGCCTGATAATACATATATTACTGAACTCAAAGGAGCCCCTCACAAGTGTAAGAATTGCATCCTTCCCTATATTTGGGTTATAATTTAAACATCTTTCTTCATATGATTATTTTAAAGTTCTGTTCTTTTTGTTATGAGCAATTCTGGAACAAAATACTGCAACAAAAAAAAACAACAACATATGTAATTTTCAAACATATATTTTAAGCATCAGGGTTTTATTTCATTGTTGGGAGAATGACACTCATGACAGAAACAATTTTGGGGACTGACAAAGAATAGATCCAAGAAAGGATTTTCAGTTTACATATATATAAATGAAACTATGTTTGTTAGCATGTTGCATAAATGTTAGTGGTCTATAGAAATGCACATTGCTACTCCAGTAGTCA
>JAGDYQ010000046.1:5870871-5915305 GCA_021962125.1 Bulinus truncatus | reverse complement strand
ACATTAAAGTCCTAGTTATATGTTAGGTGTTTCCCTATGAGATGTAAAAAATCTAGAATTCATTATTGATTAAATAACAAAACAAAACAAAAATGAGATGTAAAAAATCTAGAATTCATTATTGATTAAATAACAAAACAAAACAAAAATGTGTGATAAATTTAAAACTTCAAGTGATTCTGACGAAAGAAACATCCATTTAATAACAATTGGCTTCAAGATCCAGAGCTTAAGGATTGGTTTGAACAAGACACTGAGGACAGATACACAAGGTGCAAGGTATGTGATTTCAAACTATCGAACGTGAATAAATCATCACTGTTATCTCACAAACTTTCACAGAAACATGCCAAGAATTCTGATTTGAAAAAAAAACAATTAACAAATATCAAATCGTTCTTTGTTACCCCTAAGGAACTCTCATTAAAAGAAAAAGTTGCCAAAGCAGAACTTCTTGTTGGATTCATGGCAGAGCACAATTTACCATTTAACCAAACTGACCATCTTGTTAAAGTAATGACAAAAATTTTTTCCCGACAGCAGCACTGCTAAATCAATGCAAACAAAGCAAACGAAAGCATCGTATCTCATGCAGGATGAGAAAGCACATAAAGAAAGACAAAAAAGTCGTTCAAATTTGTCAGGATATCAATTTTTCATTAATAATTGACGAGAGCACGGATATTTCAGTAACTCAATTTTTCACCGTTATAGTAAGGTATTATGGTCAAGAGAAATGTAAAGTTGTTGATGCATTTTTTGATAGCGTCGAAATTGAATTGAAGCTGTATAATTCAGTAAAAAAAGTTATTTGCAGATATAAACATTCCATTAAATAATATTATTGGATTTGTAAGTGATAACTGCTCTACAATGATGGGTGTGCACAGCGGTTTTCAACCATATCTTAAGAAAGATATTCAATCTATAAGTATGTTAGGATGCATAATATGTCACTCATTTGATTTGTATGCAAATCATGCCAGCAAGAGTTTGCCTTCATGGCTTGAAATGTGCGTTAAAACGTGTGTTATTTCGCTTGCAGCAGTAAAAAAATACATACATTCAAGATCATTCAAAACATCATAGGAGCACAAGAACAAAGAATATTAAAACTGGCACAAACTCGTTGGCTGTCTCGTCAACATGTTATTGCACGATTTCTTGAGCAATGGGATGCATTGCTGCTATTGTTTCAGAGCGAGGCACCTGCAGATGGTGCTGGGCAGCCCCGTGCCCCCCCCCCGCTAGGTGCGGAGTGCCCCTCCCCCCATTTAAAAAGAAGAAAAAGAGGAAAAAATAAAGAAAAAATAACTAAAATGAGAAGGTACCCCCTAGCTGGGTATTGGTGCCCCCCTGCTTACTTTGACCTGGCTATGGTTCTGGGGCTATCTATGAAATGATGGTGACAACTGGAACAAAACATTTCCTGTAGTTTGTGAATTATATATTGTATAGAGTTGATAGAATGAATGGTGAATTTCAATCTAAATATTTTCGAACACACAAAATTTTTTCAACCATTTCAGATGAATATTGGAATCTGATGGCAATGATTATCAGAGATGATGTAATGCAATCCATTGAACTTCCTGAAATTGATCCTTTGAATTCAGAATTTCACACAAAACATGATGATGTTGGGGGAAGGTGCGAGCTTATTTTAATAAAACAATCATTGGTTGAAAAAAAAATCAAGTTTCGCCAAGATGCGTTAACATTTTTGAAAGAATTATGTGCTCAAATACAAAAACGTTTCCGCTTGCCAAACATAGTGTTTTATTTGTTGAGAATTCTTGATTTTGGTGAGGCATTGTCAACTGAAGGCAGATTAAAGTTAATAGTTAGACTAGCGTCATATTTTCCTAATTTAGTGGCTGAAGAAAAACTGGTCAACTTAACACCTCTTGAATTTTGGGTTAAATTGCAATCGATAAAATCGATATTAAAACTTATGTGCGAACTCATGGCTCTGTCCAATTTATCAGCTTGTGTAGAAAGAATCTTCTCGCAAGTCAATATGGTTAAAACAGCTTAAACGAACAAACCACATGCTGAATCTGTTGCAAGTCGTTTACTTGCTAAACAAGCAATTAACAGAGAAGAGGTTGACTGCCATACTTGGACACCGCCGAAATCTTGGATGGCAGATGTCTCTGAAGTAAGTTGTCATCAGCGTTACGTTGAAAGATGTAAAAGGAAAAAAAAAATGCAAAATTATGATGCATTTGATGTTTAAAGACACATTTTAGTGTTTTTAATTTTTTAAATAAAGTTAGTTAATTTTACGAATTTAGTTTCTTATTTTTGTAATGGCGGCAAATAAATTACTAATATATTTTTTAAATAATTATTTTAAAAACCATTAACTAAAATCACTTTAAGAATAAAAAAAAACAACAACACACAATGCAATTACATTGTTACATACAAATTTTCTTTACATATATCTTTTTTTTTTTAATAAAAAGGGTAAAAAAAAAAAAAAAGAACTTTGGTTTTCTTGTGTTATGTTATGGTCCCGACTTGGGTTTTTCATTTTTTTAAGTGTGGCAACACTGATTCGCCCAAGGAGGTTGAATACATGGAGACGGCGTCTGCTATCAGATGGTACCAAGCGGCTGAATCCAGTAGGCATAGCCTATCGCCGCCATGTTCGACTCAAAACATTCCACCAGCTTTCACCACGATACCAGTTTTCTCATTCTAGAAACGACTCCAATGAGATCTGTATTTTGTCATCACTTTTTTTCTAAAGTCTGCTAAGGCCCAAGTTAATTTCTAGTGGACTAGTTATTCTAATGTGTCAATTACAAAGCGCTGTAGTCTATGTAAAGCTATTTATACGATCAGCTGATAGAGGCCTATAAAGCTTATATTATACGCTATATCGAAATTAAGCCAGGGTAAAAATTGTATTTTTACATAATACATAATATTTTGTATTTATACTTTGATGTTTATTGCAAAGCATTTGATCAAACAATGAAAAATGGCTAGCACTAAGCAGCGTAAACTTAGACTAAAAACAATCCTGTCAATATTGCCTATCGAAGCGTTTCGAAGCAATCAGTAAATCAAGCGATAGCAACAAACTATCGATACACAAAGACCCGCTGAGAGAGGGGCATGGGGCCCGGCGAGTTTTAGAGGCCCAGACAGAGCTGGCCAATCAACTTTTGAAAATATTATTATCAGCATGGGGTGAAATTTCTGTCAGTGGGCCTGGATGCACATTTAAAAAGCCAATAAAAGCTGTTTTACGACAAGAATCAAACATGAGCCTGCCATTTGGCAATTCACGTAAACCTGCTATGGATGTCTTCGCATTGCACCGTATCAATATTTATGTACATTGTGAAAC
Source organism: Bulinus truncatus (assembly GCA_021962125.1). Taxonomy (NCBI): domain Eukaryota; kingdom Metazoa; phylum Mollusca; class Gastropoda; family Planorbidae; genus Bulinus; species Bulinus truncatus. Next base: position 5,911,941 of record JAGDYQ010000046.1, on the reverse strand, counting down.
GTTGTTGAAATCGTGGGGATATTGTGTTACATTGTAGTACATTGTGGATTATGTGGTGCATTGTGAGACATTCTGATACATTGTGGTACATTCTGTTACATTGTGAAACGTTGTTGAAATCGTGGGATATTCTGTTACATTGTATAGTACATTGTGGGACATTCTGTTCCATTGTGGTACATTGTGGGACATTCTGGTACATTGTTTCATTCTCTCAATGCCACCTAATCCATCGATTAAAGCATAGCCAACAGGCAACTTAAATGAACCATTGACGGCAACAATCATAAACGTTAGGCTCTCTTTTTGCTAAATGCATTGTGTCATCATCTAGATGTTTATTGCATATCACAACAGCACTGCTTTACAGCAACAGTATTAAGCACAAACAAATTAACTAATTAGCCTTATTATTATAGTGACTAACTGATGAAGCAATATCCCGTTTTCTTGTCGTCGTTGTGTACAACCGTACGCCAAACAAGAGGGCATTTATTACTTTTTTAAAAATTATAACACAGTGTTTTATAACGTTCAAAATAGTACAATAATATAAAACACACTACACAGCTACCAATGTTTTGAGTCGAACATGGCGGCGATAGGCAACGCCCACTGGTTTCAGCCTAGTGACGTCATGCCGCTTCCAGTAATTCAACCTCCTTGGATTCGCCCCACCAATTAAAAAAATAGAGGCCGGAAGTAGGTCATATGATGTAAACAAATAACAGATAGTGCAAATATTATTTTGAATTTAGAAATGATAATCTTTGGGCAGAACTCTAGTTAGAATAAACATCCGATATGGTAGATACAGTGAACACCGAAGGTACTATATAACTATTACCTATTATTTTCACTGCATTGTTATAGTTTAAAGTCGATCTGCAATAATCCCACGACATAATGAATACGCACTGGCTTGGGTACCGTCATATGACAGTGCCGGTATCTTTTTTTTACCGCTTCCGTCAACAGAATGAACTCTTATGATGTAAAGTTATAAATGCAGTTTATATTATGATATTATTACTTACACAATGATGGTCCTCAAAATCGGCGATCGTTTTAACACATTTAAAGAGTAAACAGAATGAATGAGAACTCTTATTTACTGCAGACGTTGATGACGTTATTTACTGTTAAAAATCGGAGATATTTTTTTTTCGGGGACCATAAATAGATATTGCTCCACACCCTAACCCTAATCCTAACCTTATCCCTAACCCTATCCCTAATCCTAACCCTATCCCTAATCCTATCCCTAACCCAAATCCTAATCCTATCCCTAATCCTGAAAAAAAAATCTGGAAAAAAAAAATTATGATTTATTAAAAAATGACCATCAATAGATATTGCTCCACACCCTAACCCCCTGATCCTGAAAAATAAAATCTGAACAAAAAAAAGTTTGTCTCTATCAGGAATCGAACCCGCACATAGCTAGCCAAACTGGGTCTCAGCCAAGCGAACAACCTACATTACTAACGCGCCACACAAACTAACCTCTCATTTTAATGTATAATTGCTCGGTTATGCAATTGTTGACGGAAGCGGTAAAAAAAAGATACCGGCACCGTCATATGACGGTACCGGAGCCAGTGCGTTATAATAATGTCATGATCCAAGGCATCAGTCACTGTTCATCGAAATGATTGGTACAATATTATATAGCTCATTTAACCATTTCCAAAACAGCAAAGATTAGTTAGCTCGATTAGAAGCGAAGTTATTGTCCCCGTTTTGTCTGTCTGTCATCACCCTAGATCTCAACAACCATAAGTCCTAGACCCATGATGTATATATCATTTTGTAGGTCTTGGCCTGCCATGTGTGCAGCAAAAGTTCATTTCGCGATCTGACCTCTGAGGGCTGTAAAAGGGGGGCTTAGTACCGTTTTTTACTATATAAGCTATATTAATAAAGGAGCGCCTATATCTCAGCAACTATAAGTCCTAGACCCATGATGTATATATCATTTTGTAGGTCTTGGCCTGCCATGTGTACATCAAAAGTTCATTTCGCGATAGGACCGCTGAGGGCCGGGCTTCAGGGCTCCTAAGGGGCTTATATATTATATATACACCTTGTACGTTCAATAACCCATTCATTTGGTGCAAAATACTGCAGCACGTAGTTTCACCAAGATTTATTAAGAAACTCATCAAATGAAATAGTAAGCTTGTGTTCTGAGTTTAATTGAAAGTATCAGAGCTATGCAACAATTGACGGAGTTTTCGGACGATTAAATGACTATAATTTCGAATGTTTTCAATTATGAGTCCTATTTCAGTAACCACAAACCACTTGTAGTTAGATTTAAGAGACAATAATTTTTTTTCAAATATAAAGAAACGTTTTTATAATTTTTTTTTTACAGATATATGCATTACACAATTGAATTTATAAACATTTCCAAAATTTACAAATATTTACTGAAAGCTAAAAAACGTACTGATACATAACACGAAAATGCGCTAACACGTCCTGTGTCCAGAATGGAACAGGCTTAATTGCTTGTTTGTTTCTGTGATAACATGGTAAAAAAAAAAAGGCCAGAATTTGTGACTTATAAACTGCTTGAGAGATTCAAGATTGAGATGAAATTTTAGTATGTTATAATCTTTTGTATGTACTTTCAAATTAAAAAGAGAATTTATCACTAACTTCAAATTGGTTGCACATAATAGGTATATAATGCACCCAATGCAGGTGGGGGTCCTAATTGTCAGCCTTCCTGAATGCTACTTTTTGCACTCCACAAGCCATAAAACTAATTTATTATATGTATAATATGAGAAGATAGCCTAATGTGAAATGTTTAATTATTTGCTTTTGAGATTTTATCGTTTCTTACTCAGAAAAACAAAAAACTGATTTTTTGTGTAAATTAATTGAGATAGGTAAATAGAATTTATTTTATTTGTTTCTACTATTTTATACTATTTGGCTCTTTCAATATAATTCAGTTTTTTATATCAAATTATTTAATTAAAGAAAATGTTCATAAAAAAAGCTTGAGCGCTGATGTGCTATACCAGAATTATTATCTTGGTGGCAAAACAATAATATTTTTATCTCACATTTGAAAAAAATTGCTGTGAATGGTTGAAAATGTTAAATAATTAACTGCAAAGCTTTTCACTATTGTAAATTATTCAGAAGTATTTTTTGAACACATACTTTGTCAGTAACAACTTATAAAATTATTGCTGTTGTTCAATGAATTTCTAAGCTTAGTATAAAAAAAAATAAAGAATCATAATGTATGCATCTTAATTGATGTGTCTATTGTCCTACTAGTACAGGTATTCTAGTAGACAATAAAAAATCCAGCCACTTTTGGAACTGAAGTGTGGTGTATTTTTTAATATGCCAGATAATTGAATGTTTATATATTATATATGTTGATATGTAGAAATCTGACATTTTATGACATTGATATTTTCACTGCATTGTAGTTTTAAGTATATGAAGTTGATATGCAATATTATATTATGACATAATGTCATACTTACAAGTGACATATTGAATGAAAAATTCAACAGATTATGTTGAACAGTATTTATGATAAAAAATTGTATTTCTTGATATATGCGTCTATAGTCCTACTAGTTCAGGTTGTCTAGTAGACAATAAAAAAAAGCAGCCACCTTGGGACCTGAAATGTGGTCATCATCATACCCTTCACTGAAGCGGTCGTTGGGGGAATACATGGACACCTCAACAGACATATTTCTCCATAGTTGCCTATCCTGCGTGGCTGTCTTTAGTTCATTCATTGTTAGCCCTGTCCATTCTTTTATATTGTCAAACCAAGATTTCTGCTGATGCCCTCTGCAACGGCCTCCTTCTACAGTCCCTTGGAGAATGGTTTTTGGTAGACTATCATGTCTTGTCACATGTCCGAACCATGTCATTTTTCGTCAGTTGTTGCCATAATCGTTTCCAGAAGGACCGCGATTGAGGATATTTTTTCCCAGACATACCCATTGGTCTTGCGTTCTAGGTAGGAGATTCGAAGGATTTTCCTCATGCATTTATTTTAGAATGCCTGTAACTTTCTTGTCAGGGCTGCTAGAAGTGTCCATATCTCACACCCATGAGGACAATTGTTCTAACTAGGCTCTGTTAAGTCTGAGCTTCGTTCGTAGGCTAATGTTTTTGCTGGGCCACATTCTGTTTAATTTAGCCATAGCCGCCATCGCTGACCCAATCCTGGCCTGAATTTCCGCATTGCAGCTTCCGTCTTTGGATAAGATGGCTCCCAGGTATTTGAAATTCTGTACTTCTTCCAGCTTTTGATGGTTCATTATGATTTCGCACTACTGGCATCTATGGTGTTGACTATTATCTTGCTTTTCTTGGAGCTGATTTCCACTCTGTATGCTTGTCAGTCAACTCATGTAGTTCACTGTTGCTCCGGCCAGGAGATCTATATCATCATCAAATCTTAGGTTTCATAGGGGCTTCCACCAATGGAAGCTTGGTGGATTTTTTAATATGCCGGATAATTGAAGGTTTATATTATATGGCATGCTGTATATATTTAATCATAATTAAATAGAGTAATATTATCACTTTTACAGTCTTATAAAGGGAAAAAAAAAACACTAAGCGAAAAGAAAACAAAATTTTATTGTTCACCAACTAAATACAATAGAGTACAAATGATTCTTCAGTTTTAATTGAAAAAAGTAAGAATTTCAAATGCGCTCCTGACATTCATGCTGTAATACTGATATTTGGTTGCAGGATTTCTTAATGTCTACCTATATCTAATTGGTCTATTTCTATGACCAAATGTTGAGCATTTGTATATGGACAGGCTGTATATGCTAACAATATATTTTCTTTAGTACCTTTCTATTTTATATTCTCACTTCCACCCCTTCTTATTCTCTATTCTCCTCCTCTCTTTTCTGCATTCTGTCTTCCCTCCCTATTCTGAAAGTTACCTTTTGCTATAATCCCCAAAAAAATAAGTCAACAGCAGTTATAAGAAAAGGATTTATTTACTTGAACATGTGGCAGAAATAAAAAAAAAAATAATTTGGAGGTGGGAGTAGAACAGTTTTAGAAAAAAAATGTTTTTGTGGGAAAAATTTAATGAAAAAATCAGGGAATTCACCAAGGTAAATATCTGGACCAAGAAAATAAAAAAATACATGCCTCCGCATTGGAATTTACAAACGCAATGAGGGAAATGTTTCACTTGATGCCATTACTTAAGTTATAACAGGGTGTCCTGTTCAATTTTCTAATGTGGCTGTTTATCCTCATCATTTACCTGATGCTATCCAAATAACATGATAAAAGGGTGTCAGCACATTTTTTAAGCTTTGATGGAAATACATGCTTTCATTGTAGCTTTGATACTCCAACAATTAAAGGTAGCCATATTTTAACACTCAGTTTTAGATCTTAACAGCCAACATCATTGAGCTACTGAGTGGTAACACAAAATGACCAAATGAATGAACCCTCTCTTCAATGTATTACACTCCTGCCAACTCCAGTGTTCCTTTCTTCTTGGCTTAATAGATTGAAGGAGGTGTTTGATATTCCTTTGGTTAGTTCGTTCTGCGTGGACTTGGCCACCAACTCAAACATCCCCTTCTTGTTTATCAAAGTACCTATTTGAATTTATTAGTATATAGTTCATTTATAATAATTCATTTATTCCATTTTTTTTCCTTAAAAAATATAATTTTAAACTTTTTAAAAATGTAATTATATTCATTGTTACAGGCTGCTTTGTAAAAGAATAGCATCCATGTTTTTATATTTATCATTATTATACTTTATAGATAGTCTTCATAATATATTATTAAAAAAATATCAATAATTATACTTATACATGTATTATGTTGTTTTAAGATTGAGTTATTTAAATAAATACAAAACTTTTTCATTTTTTTTTTCTGATTTTAGGCCAGGAAAAATATCCTTTACATAAAGCTGCCAGAGAAAGTTGTGTTGAGACTTTGAAAAATTTACTTGACTCTGGAAAGTATAACATCAATGAGGGAACCTTTGATCTAGTGAGACCACTTCATGAAGCATGCCTAGCAGGAAACATTCAGTGTGTTTCCTTGCTACTTAAACATGGTGCTAATGTATGTTAATGTTGCCATTTTGAATGTGTTTCATTACTACTTAATTATTTTGTAATGTAGTGTTGATTGTATTTATTTACTACTTTTACTTAAAATGTGTACGTGTTTGAATATTTATTCAAACCTTGGTTAAGAAGCTTATGCTCCTTGTAAAAAAGTCCTAGTAATAAATAGTGCTTGTATATCAAAGCAGATTTCTTCATAAGAAACAGTGGAAAGTTGGATGATTAGTTCCTAAAAACAAAAAACCCTCTTACAAATTGGCCTTGCTCTGCATGGAATTTAATTGTGAAATCAAAACATGAAACAAAGGAAATGAAGTTTTGGGAATCTGTGAAGTTGTATTTGTTTATTGGAAAACCTTCAGGTGCATATTATTGAGTATTATATATTATGAGTAGCAGAATATTTTTGTAATAACCAGGTTAGGCTAGAATAATGTTATTTGGCACAGAGATGGTTTGAATTATCTGGCCACTTAGTTTAGCGGAAGTGAAGAAATATTAAATAATGATTAGAGCAGACGATAATGGAGAGGACGGACTGAGACCTTGTTAGTGTAAGAATATATTTTATCACATCAATTTTATTGTACAATAGAAAGTAAGAAGTTCCTTCATATGAAAATAAATATATGTAAATGTATTCGTAGAAGTTTGCTCAGTGCTTTTTACATGTAGTTCGTCTTTAAATATATTTATTTACACGCTCAAGTCAAGTTGGTTAAAACATAAGCTCTGAAGAGACTGAAATATATTTGCAGCTACCAAAGAACAGAAGTACCATAAATATATATACATAAACTTTACATACTACTAATATACCAAAAACCAACCATGACAATTTTAAGAGAAGGCTTTTTTTTTTAAATGTTTGAAGGTAAAAAAAAAAAAAAATCACTTGATACACAAGTAAAGCTTGGAGAAAAATTTAAAAAAATCTATGTTGTATGTGTTTGTTATGAAATCTTCACTTTGAACGATTTCCATCATCCTTCCCCGGTTCCCCTATCTCCTCATTCTTCAGGAGATCCAAAAGAAGGTGATAGATAAACCATCCACATTAGCAGACAACACCTTTCATAAAAAATAACAGGGATGTTTATGGTCATATTGGCCTGCGAGGGTTGATTTAAAGAAAAGAGAATTAGTAGGACTTAGTGTCTCCCCCCATCATTTATTGCTGGTCAGATGACAGAGTTTATAATTTATATTCTGTGGTTTTCATTGACCATTGTTCAGCTAATCAAGTGTGATTTATTTAGCATGTTTATGAGAGAAGGTAGTTTGGAGCATTTAAAGCCTGGACAGGGTAGGTATCAGATTTCAGACTTAGGAGCCAGAAGTTTTTTTTTGTTATTATTGATGGAGCTATGGCCAGGCTTTTCAAAGGTTCAGTATGCTGGCTTGATGTAGGAGCCAATTCAATGCATTACTATCTATCTTGATGCTTTCCTAACAAGATAATATCTATCTGATGTGTCTCTGGTGTTCTATTTCTGCGAACAATAATGTAAGTCCAAGTGAGTTAATGTAGAGAAAAGACATGTGAGATGGTGGAGAACAGATGTGTAGCATGTGAGATGGAGTAGACAGTTGGGTAGCAAAAAGCTATAACTGTGAACATAGTAAGCTTAATAAGATGTGTAGGTGGGCTTGATACTGGAGTTATCACAAACTGCATCTTAATGTCTAGTCCAGGGTTGGATCTCTGTTATTCCCAGTTCTGCGTGTTATGGAGAGGAACCAAGCTCTTTTATGAAATGTATAATATTGAGTTTGAATTAACTATGAATTATTTTGTGCTTATGTATGTAAATTTTTTAAATAAAAATTTGTTGAATTACGAAAATAAATTTTAAATATTAGAGTGTTTTGAAATGGTTCCCTCCTTATAATCGGCTCGTAATCTCCTCTATCATAGTTATACACAAAACATTGTCTAATAGCTTTGTTAGAGAAGGGATAAGATTACTTTAAATATTTGACTTTATAGAGAATTTTTTTAATATTATTATTAGATAACCATTTTATTTTTGTTTAAGTTTTGTGTAAAATTAAATGATAAATTTATTTAATAAATGTTTTAAACAAGTGTTAATAATTAACATTATTTTGATCTGCTGACTGCTTGTAGTAAATACATAAACAAATAAATATATATATATATATATATATATATTTTAACAGGTGAATTTAGGCAATATAGATGGTGCTACTGCACTTTGTGATGCTTGTTGGAATGGTAGTGCTGAATGTGTTCAGCTTTTGATAGATCATGGAGCGGAAGTAAACCCACCTTTTCTGTTCTCCACACCATTACATGAAGCAGTCTTCAAAGGTATTTAAAAAACTGTATTTTGTGTCATATAAATAAAAACTCATTAGTATCCCAAAGGCTTGGCCAAGGAAATATTTTTTTTTGTTAATCAATAAAATTTTTAATTCAAATGTATAACAATACAAATGAAAATTAAAAGCTTAACCTTTACATTTGATTCGTTCTTTCTTTTAATTACAAGAGTTATGTACACTGACTGGATACTCAGAATAGCCTTGCTTTTTTTCCATACCTTTTTCTTAGCTAAAGTTTAATTGGTTTTGTTAAGGAACCAATAATCAAGGTCAGAATTAGGATGTGCAGAGGCCCAAAGGTAGATTTTTTGGTGTTGTTCTACTTCACCTTATTGAAATATAACTTACACCTAAGTTTTAAGTGTCATAAAAACATGTCTGAAAATTCTACAATGTTATGTAAATGTATATGATAGACTGGAAAGCAGTAGATAATATTTATAAACTATTTTTATAATGCCTTTTATCTTTATTATGCTTTTGATTTTCATAATGTAATTATTTATGCTTTTTTTGTTTGCTTATGGTCCCAGTTTATTCTCATGCTTATTTCAGACTCAATAGACATAATTGCTAAATTGTTGAAATGTTCTTGTTGTTGTATTGAGATCTCAAGTACATGTAATAAAAACAATGAACTCTGAAACAGCTTCATCAATCTAAATATATATTCTGTGGCATGTACTTAATTCTGGTGTATTGTATGGACAGTATTACTTCCTGTTAGTCCACAGTCTAATCAGGAGGTGGCATGTACTTAATTCTGGTGTATTGTATGGACAGTATTACTTCCTTTTAGTCCACAGTCTAATCCAGAGGTGGGCAAACCTTTTGAACCATGGGCTGCAATGGGATCTTAAATTGTGTAGAGCAGATGGATGTAGAGTAGATGGATGTAGAGCAGATGGGTGTAGAACAGATGGGTGTAGAGCAGATGGGTGTAGAGCAGATGGGTGTAGAGCAGATGGGTGTAGGGCAGATGGGTGTAGAACAGATGGGTGTAGAGCAGATGGGTGTAGAGCAGATGGGTGTAGAGCAAATGGGTGTAGAGCAGATGGATGTAGTTTTTATATGAAAAAATAGAAACATCATAGTTGTGAATGAGTGGAGAGCAGTAGAGTGCTGGCAGAATCAAGCCTTATGGGAGTGACTTGGCCCACAGGCTGTGGTTTGCCCATGTCAAGTCTAATATATAAAATTTAGTCAAATTTGCTTGTGTTGTATGTGTAATGTATTACACAGTGGCTACGGTTCTGTCTGTTCAGAACCCGTATTATGTTTGTCCAGGTACCATCCATATATGTGCGCATGCGCGACTTTCGGGACACCGTATTTTTAGCGATATAATGTTAAAAAAAAAGAAATTCTGCTAATTTCTATACAAATTAATGTATTATATGGAGTGTGAGAGGTAGAAGTCGTTGGTATTGTCAGGTCAGGATATTTAGTCGGTTGTAGATGTTTTTCTTTCCTTTTGTTTACCCCTAAATGTCCTGTGGTCGATTTACCATTTTATTTAAGAAAGAGTCATTTGATTGATAATTGTGTCTTAGTAAGTATGATTCTGCCCACCAACTGTACTCTGTAACACATTTAGTACTGCTTATGTAATTAAACTATTAAAAAGCAGAGCATACATGAACTATAAAACTGGGGTAAAAACATTCATGCTTTATCTTGAATAAATAAGTTTACATATTAGATAGTTAAAAAAACATCTTGCATACGTTTGCTGATCAATAATTGTGTTTGAAAATGTGCACCGTGGAAAGGGTCATTTTAGTAAAAGTAAAGCTCCGTTAGGCTCCTTTATGTGAAGCATACATCCATCCATGCATAGATAGTGTGATTTGAATTTAATATAATTGCCTAAGGTAGGAAAAGGCCCAATACTTGATAAAAAAATATTTCTAATTGGAGTACTTGGTTGAGGTTGTACATTTTAAAAGATGATTGGACATGGCCATGGTAATGCATGTCATTTGAAAAAAAGTTGAATGTGTCTAGCATTGTGTAGATTACTCTCCAACTCAAGGCACTCATAAGTTGAATGTGTCTAGCATTGTGTAGATTACTCTCCAACTCAAGGCACCCATAAGTTGAATGTGTCTAGCATTGTGTAGATTACTCTCCAACTCAAGGCACTCATAAGTTGAATGTGTCTAGCATTGTGTAGATTACTCTCCAACTCAAGGCACTCATAAGAAGCTGGGCATATTTAGGATCAATTGCTCTAAGCTGGGCCTATTGCCTATGCATGCTGCTAATGTCTGCCTCATACTTTGTCGGTCAGATATTTTTTCTCTTTGTAAATTGGATTTATTTACTGATTTTATGTACTTGGTACTTTTTCTGTTTCAGATAATTGGCAATGTGTAGAAATACTTCTCCAGAATGGAGCTCATTTAGATAAAAGTGACTGCCATTATGGAACACCACTTCATGTAGCTGCATGTAAAGGTAATGTGTACCTCTGAATGTGCTACTTATGTTACAAAATGGATGACCTTCACTTTAAGTTGAAATAATTACAGTCACAGTGCTCTTTACTATAGAAAAATCAAGAATAGACAATTTCACATTTGTAATTGTATTTCCTTATTATTAATCTTGTTCAACAATACTTAAAATGCTCTTTTGGCATAAATTAATGTAACATAAAGTCAAATCTCGCTCTGTGAGCATAATTCGTTGCAGAGAGATGCTTATAATGCACAACTCTTGTAAAGCAAAGCTAATTTTTCATAAGAAATTATGGAAACTGATGTTTTGTTCCAGAAAATGAAAATATTCTTATGCTTTATAACAATTAAAACATAGTAGCATATTTTAAAAAAAAAAATGTATATGCATCAAAATCATAAATAATTGTGTAGAAGAAATTTAAAACTTACTAATGGAATCATTGCCTTCACTTAGATCACTGTAATCATTTTCTCAATCTGTGCTATGTTGACAAGAAACCTATCCAGTGCTTAGATTAAAGGGTTTTGTAAAAATGTACATGGTGTTGTTGTTGTACAGATTCATGGTGCCTTTCTTATTTTTTCTTTTTTAAATACGGCTAACTATTTCCTAAATTAAAATTTTGATCTCTTTGAAGGTCATCATAAAAGTGCTGTGGTTCTTTTACGGGCAGGTGCCAATCCCAATATTTCAAAAGTTCACCACACACCTCTACATGAGGCTGCCAGAAATCAAAACCTGGAACTGGTGTTGTTACTTTTGGAACATGGAGCCAATGTCTATGCTCAAAATAATAGTGGATTTACACCTAGGCAGCTTGTTCCTAGGGCCGAATCACCATGTAAAGTACAGCTCCATGAGTGGGAATGTAAGTGTCAGATGTGGACTGAAAGTAGGCTTTTAAAGTAACCTGTTCATTCCGCATGCTTACTTTTGACAACAATCGCTAAGTGTCCCAAACTATGGATGTAGATCTTTACAACATTTCACTTCAGGGATAGATTTCTATACCTAATTTTGAATGTATCTCAAAGTAATCTATATCTTCACAAAATAGGAATAGGTTTTTCTTTCATTTTTAAACAGTTCTTTTTTATTACGTATTTAGTGGGTAGATGGTAAAAATGACACATTCACTCCCACTGTAAAGTTTCCCAAAATGACCATTTTTGATGCTTGATGTAAGGTTCAACCTGCCATTCTAGCATAAGATTACACACGTTGTATCAGTGGGAAGGTATGCTTTTCATATATTTGAATATCATTTGCATAATTATCACATTATAAGGCAGAAACCAAATATTCCCATGTGAGGAAAAATTTTGTCCGGTCGATGTTGGGTGTAAAAATGGCATAACAGGTTTACAGTACCATGGTTAGCCTTAGACACAGCCCACAGCGTGTAGATTGAAAACAAAACATATACTACTAGTTTTTCTCCAATTACTGTTAAAAATTACAATAAAAGATATAAAATAACATTATGAAACAATAATATACTTTTGGCGGAGTAAATATTTTTCATAAACATCCCAAGATTTAAAACAATATTTTCACTAATGTTTTTGGTTTCAATTTTACTTAAGTTACATAAATTAAGGTCGGGACCTGTCAGAAGGATGACCAAGTCAAAAATTTCTCAAAGTATTATTTTGATGAGCATTAGTATGAAGGTATAACTGATATTAATAAAAATGAACATATTTTCAATATTACTTGAATATTTGTGCATTTTTTTTATTAATAATCTGTTGTTTTATAGCTTGTAATATATATGATTTGAAAAATGCATACAAATTGGAAAGTATCAATTATATCCAGTTTTTATAACTTTAACTTCTCTGTTTACTAATATAAGAAATATATATCATTACAAAGATAAGTTGATTTTCAACATTTTGAAATATAGATTATTCTATTTAAATTAGCAATTGACAATATAATAATTTTTAGTCTGTTGTAAAGAAAATTCAAGTTTTTTTTTAAATCTCAATTTACTTATAGTCTGTTATTATATCCTTATGATAAAAAATCAAAATCATAAAAAAATTATCATAATTTTCCTAAAATCACCTTGTTTCTATGAGAAATACATTTATAACTTTAACTCTTTCACAGGTAGAAAGATAATTCATTTCTTTTTAATAAAATGTATACTTTTAAAGCAGTATCTGTATTAGTTTTAAAGTTATAGGCGGTTTTTTTACACCACCTGAATTTTCATCCAATTTTTTGCTCGAGCCCAAAAACTCTCTTCTAGTAACCATTGGAAATAAATGCTGTAAGATATCTAATTATTTGTATTTTACAGATTTTCCAAGATCTTTACGTCATTATTGCAGACTTTGTATTCGTTCAACTCTTTGCCCAAGAAGATTGAAAAACATTGACAAACTCCCGCTGCCCAACATTGTTATTAAGTTTTTAGAACACCACTAGGTAGATGGCAGCCCAAGTAGATGATGAGATTAAAATTTATGCCCTAAAGAACCTTGTAAGTTAGATTTTTTTTTATTTTAACATTTAAAAAAAACTTGAACTATATATTTGTATGTTTGTATATATTTTTTGATAATAAAACATTGAAAAGTTGATCAGTGTACTCATTAAAAGTGCAACAGTTACATCATTTCTCATATAAACAAAACAATATAGATAGAAATATAAAAAAATGGTCACTATTATATATTCAGTTAGAAAATTACAATAATGAAAATGATTCATAATATTTTAATTCTATTTGGAATATCATTTATTTTCAATTAGCTTCCCTTGCTATGTATCTTCCACTATGCATAATGACTTACACAAGGTTTACATAAGCTGTATTAGCAGAAAAAAATAAACTTCAATAAAGGTGGAAAGTACAAACTCATTTCTGTGCAAGAGAAGCCAATGGATAACCCTTAACAATTCAGCAAAATATAAATAACACATTAAAACTTGTGTATTAAACAATAAGTCCATCCAGTCTTATTTAAAGAAAAGAGATGAGTGAAACTTTACAGAATGGTAGTCAGCATCACTAACCTGAATTATTACATACAGGGCTATATCAGCATCACTTGAATCATTACATGCAGGGCTATATCAGCACCACCTCAATTATTACATGAAGGGCTATATCAGCACCACCTCAATTATTACATGCAGGGCTATATCAGCATCACCTCAATTATTACATGCAGGGCTATATCAGCATCACTTGAATTATTACATGCAGGGCTATATCAGCATCACTTGAATTATTACATGCAGGGCTATATCAGCATCACTTACCTCAATAAAGTACATGTAGTCTATAATTGTATTTTAAAAATTTTAATTTGAAATCTAAAAAAAACGATGCAAGGAAAACAAACTAGAAAACAAATTATTTGTTAATTTTTATGAAAGTTGAAAGGAAGCTAATATATTTGATCTATCCACACTAGGTTTTCAAATTGAATTACAAATTAAATATCTATTTAAAAAAACATAGTATGTTCCTAAAAGAATACTAGAAAATAAAGAGATATGATTCTAAATACAAGTTAAAATCTAACATGAGGGGAGACTCTAAAATGGACAATTTCATTCACATTGGTCTGACCTAATGACAGGTACATTACAATGAATCATTATCACTATACAATAACAAGAATATTAATAACATTGGTGACAGTAAGGCATTAGTCAAATGCTTCATATTACATATTATACCTTTTGAAATACAGGAAATATATTTCTTTTCATTTGAGACCAGAGACTAAACACAATTCTGACTTTTTTTTTTTAGAGAATAATTGGGTTTGCTGGTGTTGAGATTTAATTGTAAAAACAACATAAATAGTGTAGTATTCTCTACTAATAATAAATAGTTCATTTCATGAAACATTTCACTCTCTAACAAAAACTTGAACAAAATATACATAAAGATTGCCTTTTTTAGTTGCAATATTGAAGAAAAAAAACTGTTTGGGGGCTAAGCTTTCATCTACATTAGTGTGTGTGTATGTTTGTCCATTTCATTCATTCAAATAATTAAAATCAGAATTTTGATTTATTTTTTCCATGCCTTCTAGTTTGTATTTTGGTCTATGTAAGTATTCATTAAGAGCTAAAAAAAATAATTTTATTATTGAAGTAGTTGGAATACAGAAATACAGTAGTTTTTAAAACAATTCAGGATTTCCTGAGATTAAAAAAAAAAGAAAGAAAATATCTGAAAAATACAATGTATTATTAATTGTTTGAAAAATTGAACTTAGTGTGTCATAAAAGATGAAGTTTCATTTGTTAGTTGTCTGAAGTCAGCTGATGCTAGAAATTAATTTTTAGTAGCACTGATAGGAATGTTTCGCTTATTAAGTTAAATGAACAATTTAAAAAAGAATCAAGGCATTTACATTTTTTGATATCACTAATTGTTATTATGATTCTTGTTTATCAAGTTGATTGAAATCTACTCTTTAGGATGTTCAACACTGGACACAATGGGATATTCTTGAAAATAGGAAGTTCCCCATCCCTATCTGCAGTAGCTTTAAATCTTATCATCCAGACATTTCAGCCTACAGACGAGTACTGGAACATGTGAGTGATGTAGAATGTAGTCACTGACGCTACCTAGAACTGTCCTTCTAAACTTACCAAGGCCTCTTGTACCTGAATGTGCAACACAGTTGGTTTATAATTAATATAATATTAATGTATAATAAGAACAGATTTTTGCTTCCAAGCAATGATTAACATGATTAGTTACATATTATATTAGCATTTAGCATTTAAAATATTTATATCTACTAAAATTTTTATAAGATGTAAAGGTTTTTAATGTATTAAACACACTTTGCTTCATCCAATTTGTTTGTTTGTTGTTATTGTGATTAATGTAGCCAATAAAAAAATAAATTGCTTCATTGAGTGGCTTTGATTGTTTTTGTGATTAATGAAGCCAACTAATGGTAAAGTGTTATTTTGCTTATTTTATTAATTAAAGTAATTTCTATATATTAGCCTAAAGGATGAATATATCCTTGGAACAAAGTCTCACAAGATGTTTGAATCTTTCAAATTTCTTTAGTTATTATAGACAATGGGCAGTGTTTCTATCTCGTCTATACCACATTTTACTTTAATGATGAAATAAATATTTTATCTTTAAGTAAACTTTATTAGATGTTTGCACTGAAATTAAAAATTAATTATTTTAAAATTCAATTTTTCTAAATTAATCTTTAATTTATTAAGTTTATGAACTTATTATTTTAATACCATTGCCCAGATAACTTGTTAATGGACTAGAAGTTTGGATTTATCAAGATATTGATATAGAAATAAACAATATAAATGTGCTAACCATTTATTGCTCATACATTACCTGTTACAATGAAAGTGGCATTAATCCTCTCAGCATATTTACAAATGGCTTGTCCTGGGTTACGATCATCTAGCGCCACAAATTCCCCATTCATCTGGACCAAGCAAAAGAAGTTACTTTTTTAATCTCTTTAAAGTAAAATAGTATTTTCCCATCCTTTTAAAAATGTTGGAACCATCCAAGAACTATACATTTTACTGAATAAAAGAAGGAACAGTTTGATTTTAACTAAATAAACTACTTTTTTGCTTTGTTCTAAAATCTGTCGCATTCCGGAATGTTGTTTTATAACATGATGGTAAAGTCTGGCTGTAATGAAAATCCCATTTTTAATTAACTGTAATGTGATTATACTTTTAAGCTTGGAAAAACTACAAGGGAAACATTCATTACTTGTTTAGTTAAGTTTCTGCATCTAACTCTTTGACTCTTACATAATCTTAATTGAATTTTCACAAACAAGAAAACTTCGGACTAGTAACCTTTTGGTGTTAACATTAAAGCCACAACAAAGTAATTCTGAGGCTTTAAATCAAAGATGACGATAATTATTTTATTAGATAAACCAAATCTATGACTTTATCACAGCTGTTTTTTTAGTCTCAAAATATGATTGTTCAAGCAATGTGACTAACATGGAGATCAAAGAAAAAATCCACAACACCTATAGAAAGCTATATACCTTATTTTGACCTTTTAAATGTATAGCTTTGAGAACCGAGTAACTACAAAGGTCTTTTAAAAAAGGTCATTTAATGTCTTCAAACTGCTGTCCTTGTCAATAGGTTATTTAATGTTTTCAAGCTGCTGCCCCTGTCAATAGGTCATGCAGGCCCGTAGCCAGAGGGGGCTGAGCCCCCCCCCCCGTGCATGATTTGAGTTTTTTGACAAAATTTTAATAATAACGGCTATAAAATATCAATCATTTTGTTTAATAAATCAATAATAATAAAAACTTAAAAGTTTATATTTTGGCAATCATTCAGGATATTTATATATACTTACATATATAGCTTATCTAATTTTTGGGCATAAAAGATTGAATCTTATTGAAGTTCAATTCTGGGTATTTTGGGCAGCATTGGCATTTGGTGCTTCAACAGCCGTGTGTGAGAGCAGTTTCTCAACCCTCACATGAATGCTCACCCCATATCGCAGATCAATGTCACAAAAGCGTCTAAGCAATCATGCATTATTGAAACGTAGTTAAAATTATATATTTCTAATTAATATCTAAACAATCGGTACTAAAATGCACCATTCCAGATATGGAACTGAAAAAAATTTCTTGGGGAGGGGACTCACTGAGATCCCCTCCCCAAACCCCTCCGCTCGCAAGCTTTCGGCGCTTCGCACCTCCTTTTCTGCCCCCCCCCCCCGTTATCGCAAGTTTAGGTAATACATCATTAAATTATCGAAATATTTTTTGTTCTAAGACCAATTTTCAACAATGAAAACAGTTTTGCCCCCCCCCCGGGGGTCAATGTTTTGCCCCCCCGTCAAAGTTGTCTAGATCCGCCCCGGTCATTTCTTCGGCACCCCCCCCCCCCCCGAAAAAAATTTCTTGCAGCAGCAAATTTCTAAAATTGATAGCTTTTAAAATTTTCAACCACAGCGATGCCATCAGAATTGATTCGAGCGAAGACAGATATGAAATCATGCCGACTACATCAGAGCGAGTCTCTGGTGTCAAATTCAGTTCCTACACTTGGGTAAGCGCGTCATTATACCTGGCAAATGCGCTGCGAAAGGCTTAACACCATCGACACGAGTTGACCAGCGCGTTTCTGACGGAATGTGAAGAGAGCATCCGATGCCACTAGTCAAAATTTCCCATCTCTGCGGACTGCTGCTGAAGAGATTGTACTATTTCTGGACTACTGCGAAGAATGTTATCACTTGTGCACAGGTTCAAACTATGGCAGCCACATGGTGAGAACGTTGCCAAAGGATTGTTCTTCAGTATAATTGCTTGAGCGCCTTTGTACGAGCCACTCATATTGCTTTCATTGTCATACCCTTGGCCGCGACAGTTCGTAAGCGGTATGCTATGTTTTTTCAACGTGTCAATGATTAGCTCAGCTACATCTTCTCCCGTTTTCTTGTTGCAGTCCACAAATGCAAGGAATCTCTCATGTAGTTCGAAGGTATCCAAGTCAGTGTTTAGATGTATGCACCGCAAAATGAAAACGGTCTGCTCAACATGAGCGGAATCCGGTGTTGCGTCCACAATAATTGAGTAGTATTTCGCTGATTCAACTTCATGCAGTATAGCATCGATTACTTTTTGCAGTGAATAAATTCGTTCTGACTGTCAAAGGACAAATAGTGAACCTGTAATCGTTCGTGTGTTGTCTGTGACTCTTTCACTTTTGCTAGATGGTTGCCAATAACTGAGTCGTAACGACCAATCAATTCCAAAATGCCAAGAAAATTGCCATTCCTAGGATCACCAACAAGTTGACTCTTTCCACGAAAAGCCAACCCTCTTTCGCCTAAGAACAATGTCACATGCAGTATTGGATGCAATATTTGTTTCCACATGTCCATGTTACTTTTGATGTTCTCCAGCATAAGCGCATCAATAGTTGAACCTTCAGTCAATGACTTCTGCAGCTGCCGCCATTGCATATAGCATAGCTTGTGGCTTCTGCTGTGCTCATGTTCAGGGATTTTGTCGTGCAGTTTCTTCCACCTATCGTTCACGCTATGGCCCTGTGCAGACGCCAGATTTGATCGACTAGCTTGTGGGAGTTTGCTGAACAGGCGGCAAGGAAAGCAGTATAGTGACTGCTTGGCCTTGCTCCACACTAACCAATCTCGAGGCGTAGTTTCGCCATTTTGAAGTTTGTCACGAAGCAACGAAGATGGGAATGAGTGACCAGAATGATCGCATGGAAATAGATATGGATGTTTGGCAGGGCCTCTACGCACAGCCACTTCTGCTTGCTCAGTTGTGAGAGAAAGTCTGCTAAATGACCTATGTCGTTATATTCAACAGCGATACTATCAGTAATAGTAGGCGACTCACTGACGGTACCGACTGCGAGCGGCAAGTCCAGTACAGCTGTAGCCTCAGTATCAGACCCGGTAGGAGCGGTAGCGGTAGAATCATCGACCGCAGAGTTGTCGCTGTCAGATTTATTTTGAACAGAATTCTGGTCTGCGGCAGTTTCTTGGTCAGCAGTACAAGACTGGCCATCGGGAGGCTCTGATGTAAAACCAAGGTTGAGCAGTGTTCTTTGCTGAACGAGTGTCTTTGATTTTTTTTTCAGCTCTTTCTTTGCGCCGGATTTATGTCGATACATGGAGAAAATTTTGCAATTTGTAAAAAAAATGCAATTGCTATTTAGTCCACAGTCCACTTAACTACAACAACTTATTATTTATGCCACTGTCTAGAGAAACAAAAATAAAATAATCAGTACCACTTGCCACGTTCAATGTTGTTGTGACTGCTGTGCGCTGCTTCCGGCGCCCGCGTGACTTGTGCTGTTGTCTATCCCTGCTTCCGGGTATGGTCACGGCTTCCTGATTGCCTTGCCGATTTCCGAGATCGCTATTTTTGAGCGCGCCCGGTAAAAAACAACACAGAGGCTCAGTCACAGAACTCGATCGCGCTTAAAGAAGGACTCTAAAAGGTATATAATAAGCTCTCTGCGTTGGCAGCTATGGCTTTGCTATGACAGACATAGAATAAGACAATTTCAATAACTATAGTTGGATTAAGTTAATTTTAGATAATTAAAGATAATTATAGTTAGTTATGAATAGATTTCCATAGAAATATTATAAAATTCTATTGATAACTCTGTGGCTTTTTCCACCGGCAGGAAACGAAGAGGTTTATCGATTGAGCGAATTCTGGCTTGTGATTGGATTGAGAGCAAAATGTGCGCGTACAAGTTTCACCCGAGCTAATCCCGGTGGAAAAAGCCATAGAGTTATCAATAGAATTTCACAATATTTCTATGGAAATCTATTCATAACTCTATGACTTTTTTCCACCTGTACCCCTTCATCTTCATTCTATGACTAATTCTATGATGGCACACATCATACTCAGATTTCAAGTAATGTCTAAAAATAGTTATACACCAATTCACACTCGGATTGGTTTATGAGATCCAACGAGCCTCAGCAGTCGACTGAATTTTTAAGTTTCGTTCGGATTGGCTGCTATCGGCTGTCATCAACGTACCCTCAATAAACAATGAGTCGTGATGCGGGCCCCCTGGTAATGACCCCCTGACCTCCCTCTCGGCGTGCCTGTCAATAGGTCATGTAATGTCTTCAATCTGCTGCCCTTGTCAATAGGGAAACTTGGTTGGTCGATGTTAGTTCAGTCTATGCAAGGCTGTCATTACTGATCTATTCATGAAATGTTATGAACTATTGGATTATTCAAAATAAATGGAGAGTACATGCCTCAAATTCACTCATTTTTTCAACATATTTGGATTTAATCATCTCAGTCTTGGCTAAAACTTCTTGAATTGATTCTTCAATTTTACTGGGACCTGAATATCAAGAATAAAACAAAAATGAAGTTAATTATGTATGTCCATTAGGTGTTATGAAGTTAATTATGTATGTCCATTAGGTGTTATGAAGTTAATTATGTATGTCCATTAGGTGTTATGTAGTTAATTATGTATGTCCATTAGGTGTTATGTAGTTAAATATGTATGTCCATTAGGTGTTATGTAGTTAATTATGTATGTCCATTATGTATGTCCATATGTATGTCTATTATGTATGTCCATTATGTATGTCCATTATGTATGTCCATTAGGTGTTATGCAGAGTAAAATAAAAATCTAATTCCTTTGTTTTCTGCGAGCTGCTGGTCTAAATAGAAACAAAAAATGTTATAATTAAAAACGTTTTATAAAATGAATGTAAGATTATTCTTGTATGTTTTATTCAGTACTAATTCCACTTTGTGTATATGTTACGGCCAATGTGTGCTAACCGATATTGGCTGATGTGAACATTAGCTGGGTGCGAACAGTATCGTATGCAACTTGTAAGAGATGACATCAAGTACGACTTTGTAAAATCTGTCTATTACTCCATCAACAATCTTTTACCATAACAATTTCAATAGATAACAGAGCAAGATCAGAAAGCTTTGACTTTCCCATTTTTTTTACCCGTTTCAGTTTTGAAAAGCTCATCTCACATGAAGCTACTGACACAAAGACAGTGATAAAAACTGACAGGATCAGTGAAAGTGTTGGCAGAGATTCACAAAGACAGTGATAAAAACTGACAGGCTCAGTGAGAGTGTTGGCAGAGAATCTAGGAAGTCCCATCCAGCAATAAATTTCAAAACATCAAACACTGACCACTCTTTGGCGTTTTCAAGATCAATATCTGCTGTCTTCAGATGTCTCATGTCTTTTAAAAGCTCAACTTCGGATAACTCATCATAGAAACATGAGAGAGGTCAAACATCTGGTCAGTGTTTGATATTACATGTATGTGATGTCAGTTGTGTGATGTGTCAGGTGTGATATGTCTGGTATGCTGTCAACATAATTTTAAAATACTTTGCAGCCTTTACATCCCTATTAGGATCTCCTTCACGTAACGTGCTAGGACATTTATAACTCATTTTGAGTTTCAGGTGCCAGATAAAGATACGGATGCTTTTATTGTACACGAGCTCCTCTTTAATTTCATTAGCTGTTCGTTCAACTGCGTCATATTCGAAAGCATATCAACCATATCAAGAAATTTCCCTTTATTCAAAGAAGATTAATCTTTCTTGTGTCAACGAAATGCCAAATTTTGCTTTGCAACCTGTGCAAGATATCTCTCCACTTTTTCTTATCTCTGTCCATTACAGCAACAATTTCGTTACGTGCAGATTCAGTACTGCTGCCAATATTTTCCAATTTTTCAAGGTGCTCATTCGAGGTTTTATGATTAAGTAATTTTTATGCTCAGTTTCCATCTGCATTTCAGAAAGCTGTATAATACTGACTGTATTTCAGAAAGATGTATATTACTGACTGTATTTCAAAAAGATGTATATTACTGACTGTATTTCAGAAAGATGTATATTACTCACTGTATTTCAGAAAGTTGTATATTACTGACTGCATTTCAGAAAGCTGTATATTACTGACTGTATTCAGAAAGATATATATTACTGACTGTATTTCAGAAAGATGTATATAACTGACAGTATTTCAGAAAGATGTATTTTACTGACTGTATTTCAAAAAGATGTATATTACTGACTGTATTTCAGAAAGCTGTGCTGTATTTCAGAAAGATTATAATACTGACTGTATTTCAGAAAGATGTATATTACTGACTGTATTTCAAAAAGATGTATATTACTGACTGTATTTCAGAAAGCTGTGCTGTATTTCAGAAAGATGTATATTACCGACTGTATTTCACGAAGATGTATATTACTGACTGTATTTCAGAAAGATGTATTTTACTGACTGTACTTCTAAAAGATGTATATTACCGACTGTATTTCAGAAAGATGTATATTACTGACTGTATTTCAGAAAGACGTACATTACTCACTGTATTTCAGAAAGATGTATATTACTGACTGTATTTCAGAAAGATGTATATTAATGAATGTATTTCAGAAAGATGTATATTACTGACTGTATTTCAGAAAGATGTATATTACTGACTGTATTTCAGAAAGCTGTATAATACTGAATGTATTTCAGAAAGATGTATATTAGACTGTATTTCGGAAAGATGTATATTACTCACTGTAATTCAGAAAGATGTATATTACTGACTGTATTTCAGAAAGATGTACATCACTCTGTATTTCAGAAAGATGTATATTACTCACTGTATTTCAGAAAGATGTATATTAATGACTGTATTTCAGAAAGATGTATATTACTGACTGTATTTCAGAAAGATGTATATTACTGACTGTATTTCAGAAAGATGTGTATTACCGACTTTATTTCACGAAGATGTATATTACTGACTGTATTTCAGAAAGATGTATATTACTGACTGTATTTCAGAAAGCTGTGCTGTATTATAGAAAGATGTATATTACTGACTGTATTTCAGAAAGATGTAGATTACTGACTGTATTTCAGAAAGCTGTGCTGTATTATAGAAAGATGTATATTACCGACTGTATTTCACGAAGATGTATATTACTAAATGTATTTTAGAAGGATGTATATTACTGACTGTATTTCAGAAAGATGTATATTACTCACTATATTTCAGAAAGATGTATATTACTGACTGTATTTCAGAAAGATGTATATTACTGACTGTATTTTAGAAAGATTTATATTACTGACTGTATTTCAGAAAGATGTATATTACTGACTGTATTTCAGAAAGATATATATTACTGACTGTTTTTCAGAAAGATATATATTACTGACTGTATTTCAGAGAGATGTATATTACTGACTGTATTTCAGAAAGATGTATATTACTGACTGTATTTCAGAAATATGTATATTACTGACTGTATTCAGAAAGATATATATTACTGACTGTATTTCAGAAAGATGTATATTACTGACAGTATTTCAGAAAGATGTATTTTACTGACTGTATTTCAGAAATATGTATATTACTGACTGTATTTCAGAAAGATGTATATTACTGACTGTATTTCAGAAAGATGTATATTACTGACAGTATTTCAGAATGATGTATTTTACTGACTGTATTTCTGAAATATGTATATTACTGACTGTATTTCAGAAAGATTTATATTACTGACTGTATTTCAGAAAGATGTATATTACTGGCTGTATTTCAGAAAGATGTATATTACTGGGTATATTTCAGAAAGATGTATATTACTGACTGTATTTCAGAAAGATGTATATTACTGACTGTATTTCAGAAAGATGTATATTACTGGCTGTATTTTAGAAAGATGTATATTACTGACTGTATTTCAGAAAGATGTATATTACTGACTGTATTTTAAAAAGATGTATATTACTGACTGTATTTCAGAAAGATGTATATTACTGACTGTATTTTAGAAAGATTTATATTACTGACTGTATTTCAGAAAGATGTATATTAATGAATGTATTTCAGAAAGATGTATATTACTGACTGTATTTCAGAAAGATGTATATTACTGACTGTATTTCAGAAAGATGTATATTACTGACTGTATTTCAGAAAGATGTATATTACCGACTGTATTTCAGAAAGATAAACATTACTGACTGTATTTCAGAAAGATGTATATTACTGACTGTATTTCAAAAAGATG
Source organism: Bulinus truncatus (assembly GCA_021962125.1). NCBI lineage: Eukaryota > Metazoa > Mollusca > Gastropoda > Planorbidae > Bulinus > Bulinus truncatus. The sequence continues at coordinate 5,887,383 of JAGDYQ010000046.1, read as the reverse complement.
TATATTACTCACTATATTTCAGAAAGATGTATATTACTGACTGTATTTCAGAAAGATGTATATTACTGACTGTATTTTAGAAAGATTTATATTACTGACTGTACTTCAGAAAGATGTATATTACTGACTGTATTTCAGAAAGATATATATTACTGACTGTTTTTCAGAAAGATATATATTACTGACTGTATTTCAGAGAGATGTATATTACTGACTGTATTTCAGAAAGATGTATATTACTGACTGTATTTCAGAAATATGTATATTACTGACTGTATTCAGAAAGATATATATTACTGACTGTATTTCAGAAAGATGTATATAACTGACAGTATTTCAGAAAGATGTATTTTACTGACTGTATTTCAAAAAGATGTATATTACTGACTGTATTTCAGAAAGCTGTGCTGTATTTCAGAAAGATTATAATACTGACTGTATTTCAGAAAGATGTATATTACTGACTGTATTTCAAAAAGATGTATATTACTGACTGTATTTCAGAAAGCTGTGCTGTATTTCAGAAAGATGTATATTACCGACTGTATTTCACGAAGATGTATATTACTGACTGTATTTCAGAAAGATGTATTTTACTGACTGTACTTCTAAAAGATGTATATTACCGACTGTATTTCAGAAAGATGTATATTACTGACTGTATTTCAGAAAGACGTACATTACTCACTGTATTTCAGAAAGATGTATATTACTGACTGTATTTCAGAAAGATGTATATTAATGAATGTATTTCAGAAAGATGTATATTACTGACTGTATTTCAGAAAGATGTATATTACTGACTGTATTTCAGAAAGCTGTATAATACTGAATGTATTTCAGAAAGATGTATATTAGACTGTATTTCGGAAAGATGTATATTACTCACTGTAATTCAGAAAGATGTATATTACTGACTGTATTTCAGAAAGATGTACATCACTCTGTATTTCAGAAAGATGTATATTACTCACTGTATTTCAGAAAGATGTATATTAATGACTGTATTTCAGAAAGATGTATATTACTGACTGTATTTCAGAAAGATGTATATTACTGACTGTATTTCAGAAAGATGTGTATTACCGACTTTATTTCACGAAGATGTATATTACTGACTGTATTTCAGAAAGATGTATATTACTGACTGTATTTCAGAAAGCTGTGCTGTATTATAGAAAGATGTATATTACTGACTGTATTTCAGAAAGATGTAGATTACTGACTGTATTTCAGAAAGCTGTGCTGTATTATAGAAAGATGTATATTACCGACTGTATTTCACGAAGATGTATATTACTAAATGTATTTTAGAAAGATGTATATTACTGACTGTATTTCAGAAAGATGTATATTACTCACTATATTTCAGAAAGATGAATATTACTGACTGTATTTCAGAAAGATGTATATTACTGACTGTATTTTAGAAAGATTTATATTACTGACTGTATTTCAGAAAGATGTATATTACTGACTGTATTTCAGAAAGATGTATTTTACTGACTGTATTTCAGAAATATGTATATTACTGACTGTATTTCAGAAATATGTATATTACTGACTGTATTTCAGAAAGATGTATATTACTGACAGTATTTCAGAATGATGTATTTTACTGACTGTATTTCTGAAATATGTATATTACTGACTGTATTCCAGAAAGATTTATATTACTGACTGTATTTCAGAAAGATGTATATTACTGGCTGTATTTCAGAAAGATGTATATTACTGGGTATATTTCAGAAAGATGTATATTACTGACTGTATTTCAGAAAGATGTATATTACTGACTGTATTTCAGAAAGATGTATATTACTGGCTGTATTTTAGAAAGATGTATATTACTGACTGTATTTCAGAAAGATGTATATTACTGACTGTATTTCAGAAAGATGTATATTACTGACTGTATTTTAGAAAGATTTATATTACTGACTGTATTTCAGAAAGATGTATATTAATGAATGTATTTCAGAAAGATGTATATTACTGACTGTATTTCAGAAAGATGTATATTACTGACTGTATTTCAGAAAGATGTATATTACTGACTGTATTTCAGAAAGATGTATTTTACTGACTGTATTTCAGAAAGATGTATATTACTGACTGTATTTCAGAAAGATGTATATTACTGACTGTATTTCAGAAAGATGTATATTACCGACTGTATTTCAGAAAGATGTATATAACTGACTGTATTTAAGAAAGATGTATATTACCGACTGTATTTCAGAAAGATGTACATTACTGACTGTATTTCAGAAAAATGTATATTACTGACTGTATTTCGGAAAGATGTATATTACTGGGTGTATTTCAGAAAGATGTATATTACTGACTGTATTTCAGAAATATGTATATTACTCACTGTATTTCAGAAAGATATATATTACTGACTGTATTTCAGAAAGATGTATATTACTGACAGTATTTCAGAAAGATGTATTTTACTGACTGTATTTCAGAAATATGTATATTACTGACTGTATTTCAGAAAGATGTATATTACTGACTGTATTTCAGAAAGATGTATATTACTGACAGTATTTCAGAATGATGTATTTTACTGACTGTATTTCTGAAATATGTATATTACTGACTGTATTTCAGAAAGATTTATATTACTGACTGTATTTCAGAAAGATGTATATTACTGGCTGTATTTCAGAAAGATGTATATTACTGGGTATATTTCAGAAAGATGTATATTACTGACTGTATTTAGAAAGATGTATATTACTGACTGTATTTCAGAAAGATGTATATTACTGGCTGTATTTTAGAAAGATGTATATTACTGACTGTATTTCAGAAAGATGTATATTACTGACTGTATTTTAAAAAGATGTATATTACTGACTGTATTTCAGAAAGATGTATATTACTGACTGTATTTTAGAAAGATTTATATTACTGACTGTATTTCAGAAAGATGTATATTAATGAATGTATTTCAGAAAGATGTATATTACTGACTGTATTTCAGAAAGATGTATATTACTGACTGTATTTCAGAAAGATGTATATTACTGACTGTATTTCAGAAAGATGTATATTACCGACTGTATTTCAGAAAGATGTACATTACTGACTGTATTTCAGAAAGATGTATATTACTGACTGTATTTCAAAAAGATGTATATTACTCACTATATTTCAGAAAGATGTATATTACTGACTGTATTTCAGAAAGATGTATATTACTGACTGTATTTTAGAAAGATTTATATTACTGACTGTATTTCAGAAAGATGTATATTACTGACTGTATTTCAGAAAGATATATATTACTGACTGTTTTTCAGAAAGATATATATTACTGACTGTATTTCAGAGAGATGTATATTACTGACTGTATTTCAGAAAGATGTATATTACTGACTGTATTTCAGAAATATGTATATTACTGACTGTATTCAGAAAGATATATATTACTGACTGTATTTCAGAAAGATGTATATAACTGACAGTATTTCAGAAAGATGTATTTTACTGACTGTATTTCAAAAAGATGTATATTACTGACTGTATTTCAGAAAGCTGTGCTGTATTTCAGAAAGATTATAATACTGACTGTATTTCAGAAAGATGTATATTACTGACTGTATTTCAAAAAGATGTATATTACTGACTGTATTTCAGAAAGCTGTGCTGTATTTCAGAAAGATGTATATTACCGACTGTATTTCACGAAGATGTATATTACTGACTGTATTTCAGAAAGATGTATTTTACTGACTGTACTTCTAAAAGATGTATATTACCGACTGTATTTCAGAAAGATGTATATTACTGACTGTATTTCAGAAAGACGTACATTACTCACTGTATTTCAGAAAGATGTATATTACTGACTGTATTTCAGAAAGATGTATATTAATGAATGTATTTCAGAAAGATGTATATTACTGACTGTATTTCAGAAAGATGTATATTACTGACTGTATTTCAGAAAGCTGTATAATACTGAATGTATTTCAGAAAGATGTATATTAGACTGTATTTCGGAAAGATGTATATTACTCACTGTAATTCAGAAAGATGTATATTACTGACTGTATTTCAGAAAGATGTACATCACTCTGTATTTCAGAAAGATGTATATTACTCACTGTATTTCAGAAAGATGTATATTAATGACTGTATTTCAGAAAGATGTATATTACTGACTGTATTTCAGAAAGATGTATATTACTGACTGTATTTCAGAAAGATGTATATTACTGACTGTATTTCAGAAAGCTGTGCTGTATTATAGAAAGATGTATATTACTGACTGTATTTCAGAAAGATGTAGATTACTGACTGTATTTCAGAAAGCTGTGCTGTATTATAGAAAGATGTATATTACCGACTGTATTTCACGAAGATGTATATTACTAAATGTATTTTAGAAAGATGTATATTACTGACTGTATTTCAGAAAGATGTATATTACTCACTATATTTCAGAAAGATGAATATTACTGACTGTATTTCAGAAAGATGTATATTACTGACTGTATTTCAGAAAGATGTATTTTACTGACTGTATTTCAGAAATATGTATATTACTGACTGTATTTCAGAAATATGTATATTACTGACTGTATTTCAGAAAGATGTATATTACTGACAGTATTTCAGAATGATGTATTTTACTGACTGTATTTCTGAAATATGTATATTACTGACTGTATTCCAGAAAGATTTATATTACTGACTGTATTTCAGAAAGATGTATATTACTGGCTGTATTTCAGAAAGATGTATATTACTGGGTATATTTCAGAAAGATGTATATTACTGACTGTATTTCAGAAAGATGTATATTACTGACTGTATTTCAGAAAGATGTATATTACTGGCTGTATTTTAGAAAGATGTATATTACTGACTGTATTTCAGAAAGATGTATATTACTGACTGTATTTCAGAAAGATGTATATTACTGACTGTATTTTAGAAAGATTTATATTACTGACTGTATTTCAGAAAGATGTATATTAATGAATGTATTTCAGAAAGATGTATATTACTGACTGTATTTCAGAAAGATGTATATTACTGACTGTATTTCAAAAAGATGTATATTACTGACTGTATTTCAGAAAGATGTATATTACCGACTGTATTTCAGAAAGATGTACATTACTGACTGTATTTCAGAAAGATGTATATTACTGACTGTATTTCAAAAAGATGTATATTACTCACTATATTTCAGAAAGATGTATATTACTGACTGTATTTCAGAAAGATGTATATTACTGACTGTATTTTAGAAAGATTTATATTACTGACTGTATTTCAGAAAGATGTATATTACTGACTGTATTTCAGAAAGATATATATTACTGACTGTTTTTCAGAAAGATATATATTACTGACTGTATTTTAGAGAGATGTATATTACTGACTGTATTTCAGAAAGATGTATATTACTGACTGTATTTCAGAAATATGTATATTACTGACTGTATTCAGAAAGATATATATTACTGACTGTATTTCAGAAAGATGTATATAACTGACAGTATTTCAGAAAGATGTATTTTACTGACTGTATTTCAGAAATATGTATATTACTGACTGTAGTTCAGAAAGATGTATATTACTGACTGTATTTCAGAAAGATGTATATTACTGACAGTATTTCAGAAAGATGTATATTACTGACTGTATTTTAGAAAGATGTATATTACTGACTGTATTTCAGAAAGATGTATATTACTGGGTGTATTTCAGAAAGATGTATATTACTGACTGTATTTCAGAAAGATGTATATTGCTGACTGTATTTCAGAAAGATGTATATTACCGACTGTATTTCAGAAAGATGTATATTACCGACTGTATTTCAGAAAGATGTACATTACCGACTGTATTTCAGAAAGATGTATATTACTGACTGTATTTCAAAAAGATGTATATTACTCACTATATTTCAGAAAGATGTATATTACTGACTGTATTTCAGAAAGATGTATATTACTGACTGTATTTTAGAAAGATTTATATTACTGACTGTATTTCAGAAAGATGTATATTACTGACTGTATTTCAGAAAGATATATATTACTGACTGTTTTTAAGAAAGATATATATTACTGACTGTATTTCAGAGAGATGTATATTACTGACTGTATTTCAGAAAGATGTATATTACTGACTGTATTTCAGAAAGATGTATATTACCGACTGTATTTCAGAAAGATGTACATTACTGACTGTATTTCAGAAAGATGTATATTACTGACTGTATTTCAAAAAGATGTATATTACTCACTATATTTCAGAAAGATGTATATTACTGACTGTATTTCAGAAAGATGTATATTACTGACTGTATTTTAGAAAGATTTATATTACTGACTGTATTTCAGAAAGATGTATATTACTGACTGTATTTCAGAAAGATATATATTACTGACTGTTTTTCAGAAAGATATATATTACTGACTGTATTTCAGAGAGATGTTTATTACTGACTGTATTTCAGAAAGATGTATATTACTGACTGTATTTCAGAAAGATGTATATTACTGACAGTATTTCAGAAAGATGTATTTTACTGACTGTATTTCTGAAATATGTATATTACTGACTGTATTTCAGAAAGATGTATATTACTGACTGTATTTCAGAAAGATGTATATTACCGACTGTATTTCAGAAAGATGTACATTACTGACTGTATTTCAGAAACATGTATATTACTGACTGTATTTCAAAAAGATGTATATTACTCACTATATTTCAGAAAGATGTATATTACTGACTGTATTTCAGAAAGATGTATATTACTGACTGTATTTTAGAAAGATTTATATTACTGACTGTATTTCAGAAAGATGTATATTACTGACTGTATTTCAGAAAGATATATATTACTGACTGTTTTTCAGAAAGATATATATTACTGACTGTATTTCAGAGAGATGTATATTACTGACTGTATTTCAGAAAGATGTATATTACTGACTGTATTTCAGAAATATGTATATTACTGACTGTATTCAGAAAGATATATATTACTGACTGTATTTCAGAAAGATGTATATAACTGACAGTATTTCAGAAAGATGTATTTTACTGACTGTATTTCAAAAAGATGTATATTACTGACTGTATTTCAGAAAGCTGTGCTGTATTTCAGAAAGATTATAATACTGACTGTATTTCAGAAAGATGTATATTACTGACTGTATTTCAGAAAGCTGTGCTGTATTTCAGAAAGATGTATATTACCGACTGTATTTCACGAAGATGTATATTACTGACTGTATTTCAGAAAGATGTATTTTACTGACTGTACTTCTAAAAGATGTATATTACCGACTGTATTTCAGAAAGATGTATATTACTGACTGTATTTCAGAAAGACGTACATTACTCACTGTATTTCAGAAAGATGTATATTACTGACTGTATTTCAGAAAGATGTATATTAATGAATGTATTTCAGAAAGATGTATATTACTGACTGTATTTCAGAAAGATGTATATTACTGACTGTATTTCAGAAAGCTGTATAATACTGAATGTATTTCAGAAAGATGTATATTAGACTGTATTTCGGAAAGATGTATATTACTCACTGTAATTCAGAAAGATGTATATTACTGACTGTATTTCAGAAAGATGTACATCACTCTGTATTTCAGAAAGATGTATATTACTCACTGTATTTCAGAAAGATGTATATTAATGACTGTATTTCAGAAAGATGTATATTACTGACTGTATTTCAGAAAGATGTATATTACTGACTGTATTTCAGAAAGATGTATATTACTGACTGTATTTCAGAAAGCTGTGCTGTATTATAGAAAGATGTATATTACTGACTGTATTTCAGAAAGATGTAGATTACTGACTGTATTTCAGAAAGCTGTGCTGTATTATAGAAAGATGTATATTACCGACTGTATTTCACGAAGATGTATATTACTAAATGTATTTTAGAAAGATGTATATTACTGACTGTATTTCAGAAAGATGTATATTACTCACTATATTTCAGAAAGATGTATATTACTGACTGTATTTCAGAAAGATGTATATTACTGACTGTATTTTAGAAAGATTTATATTACTGACTGTATTTCAGAAAGATGTATATTACTGACTGTATTTCAGAAAGATGTATTTTACTGACTGTATTTCAGAAATATGTATATTACTGACTGTATTTCAGAAATATGTATATTACTGACTGTATTTCAGAAAGATGTATATTACTGACAGTATTTCAGAATGATGTATTTTACTGACTGTATTTCTGAAATATGTATATTACTGACTGTATTCCAGAAAGATTTATATTACTGACTGTATTTCAGAAAGATGTATATTACTGGCTGTATTTCAGAAAGATGTATATTACTGGGTATATTTCAGAAAGATGTATATTACTGACTGTATTTCAGAAAGATGTATATTACTGACTGTATTTCAGAAAGATGTATATTACTGGCTGTATTTTAGAAAGATGTATATTACTGACTGTATTTCAGAAAGATGTATATTACTGACTGTATTTCAGAAAGATGTATATTACTGACTGTATTTTAGAAAGATTTATATTACTGACTGTATTTCAGAAAGATGTATATTAATGAATGTATTTCAGAAAGATGTATATTACTGACTGTATTTCAGAAAGATGTATATTACTGACTGTATTTCAAAAAGATGTATATTACTGACTGTATTTCAGAAAGATGTATATTACCGACTGTATTTCAGAAAGATGTATATTACTGACTGTATTTCAGAAAGATGTATATTACTGACTGTATTTCAGAAAGATGTATATTACTCACTGTATTTCAGAAAGATGTATATTACTGACTGTATTTCAGAAAGATGTATATTACTGACTGTATTTCAGAAAGATGTATATTACTCACTGTATTTCAGAAAGATGTATATTACTGACTGTATTTCAGAAAGATATATATTACTGACTGTTTTTCAGAAAGATATATATTACTGACTGTATTTTAGAGAGATGTATATTACTGACTGTATTTCAGAAAGATGTATATTACTGACTGTATTTCAGAAATATGTATATTACTGACTGTATTTCAGAAAGATGTATATTACTGACTGTATTTCAGAAAGATGTATATTACTGACTGTATTTCAGAAATATGTATTTTACTGACTGTATTTCAGAAATATGTATATTACTGACTGTATTTCAGAAAGATGTATATTACTGACTGTATTTCAGAAAGATGTATATTACTGACTGTATTTCAGAAAGATGTATATTACTGACTGTATTTCAGAAAGATGTATATTACTGACTGTATTTCAGAAAGATGTATATTACTGGGTGTATTTCAGAAAGATGTATATTACTGACTGTATTTCAGAAAGATGTATATTACTGACTGTATTTCAGAAAGATGTATATTACGGACTGTATTTCAGAAAGATGTATATTACCGACTGTATTTCAGAAAGATGTACATTACCGACTGTATTTCAGAAAGATGTATATTACTGACTGTATTTCAAAAAGATGTATATTACTCACTATATTTCAGAAAGATGTATATTACTGACTGTATTTCAGAAAGATGTATATTACTGACTGTATTTTAGAAAGATTTATATTACTGACTGTATTTCAGAAAGATGTATATTACTGACTGTATTTCAGAAAGATATATATTACTGACTGTTTTTCAGAAAGATATATATTACTGACTGTATTTCAGAGAGATGTTTATTACTGACTGTATTTCAGAAAGATGTATATTACTGACTGTATTTCAGAAAGATGTATATTACTGACTGTATTTCAGAAAGATGTACATTACTGACTGTATTTCAGAAAGATGTATATTACTGACTGTATTTCAAAAAGATGTATATTACTCACTATATTTCAGAAAGATGTATATTACTGACTGTATTTCAGAAAGATGTATATTACTGACTGTATTTCAGAAAGATGTATATTACTGACTGTATTTCAGAAAGATGTATATTACTGACTGTATTTCAGAAAGATATATATTACTGACTGTTTTTCAGAAAGATATATATTACTGACTGTATTTCAGAGAGATGTTTATTACTGACTGTATTTCAGAAAGATGTATATTACTGACTGTATTTCAGAAAGATGTATATTACTGACTGTATTTCAGAAAGATGTATTTTACTGACTGTATTTCAGAAATATGTATATTACTGACTGTATTTCAGAAAGATTTATATTACTGACTGTATTTCAGAAAGATGTATATTACTGGCTGTATTTCAGAAAGATGTATATTATTGGGTATATTTCAGAAACATGTATATTACTGACTGTATTTCAGAAAGATGTATATTACTGACTGTATTTCAGAAAGATGTATATTACTGGCTGTATTTTAGAAAGATGTATATTACTGACTGTATTTCAGAAAGATGTATATTACTGACTGTATTTTAAAAAGATGTATATTACTGACTGTATTTCAGAAAGATGTATATTACTGACTGTATTTTAGAAAGATTTATATTACTGACTGTATTTCAGAAAGATGTATATTACTGGGTGTATTTCAGAAAGATGTATATTACTGACTGTATTTCAGAAAGATGTATATTACTGACTGTATTTTAGAAAGATGTATATTACTGGCTGTATTTCAGAATGATGTATATTACTGACTGTATTTTAGAAAGATGTATATTACTGACTGTATTTCAGAAAGATGTATATTACTGACTGTATTTCAGAAAGATTTATATTACTGACTGTATTTCAGAAAGATGTATATTACTGGCTGTATTTCAGAATGATGTATATTACTGGGTGTATTTCAGAAAGATGTATATTACTGACTGTATTTTAGAAAGATGTATATTACTGACTGTATTTCAGAAAGATGTATATTACTGGGTGTATTTCAGAAAGATGTATATTACTGACTGTATTTCAGAAAGATGTATATTACTGACTGTATTTTAGAAAGATGTATATTACTGACTGTATTTCAGAAAGATGTATATTACTGACTGTATTTCAGAAAGATGTATATTACTGACTGTATTTCAGAAAGATGTATTTTACTGACTGTATTTCAGAAAGATGTATATTACTGACTGTATTTCAGAAAGATGTATATTACTGACTGTATTTCAGAAAGATGTATATTACTGACTGTATTTCAGAAAGATGTATATTACTGACTGTATTTCAGAAAGATGTATATTACTGACTGTATTTCAGAAAGATGTATATTACTGGCTGTATTTCAGAAAGATGTATATTACTGACTGTATTTCAGAAAGATGTATATTACTGACTGTATTTTAAAAAGATGTATATTACTGACTGTATTTCAGAAAGATGTATATTACTGACTGTATTTTAGAAAGATGTATATTACTGACTGTATTTCAGAAAGATGTATATTACTGGGTGTATTTCAGAAAGATGTATATTACTGACTGTATTTCAGAAAGATGTATATTACTGACTGTATTTCAGAAAGATGTATATTACTGGCTGTATTTCAGAAAGATGTATATTACTGACTGTATTTCAGAAAGATGTATATTACTGACTGTATTTCAGAAAGATGTATATTACTGACTGTATTTCAGAAAGATGTATATTACTGACTGTATTTCAGAAAGATGTATATTACTGACTGTATTTCAGAAAGATGTATATTACTGACTGTATTTCAGAAAGATGTATATTACTGACTGTATTTCAGAAAAATGTATATTACTGACTGTATTTCGGAAAGATGTATATTACTGGGTGTATTTCAGAAAGATGTATATTACTGACTGTATTTCAGAAAGATGTATATTACTGACTGTATTTCAGAAAGATGTATATTACTGACTGTATTTCAGAAAGATGTATATTACTGACTGTATTTCAGAAAGATGTATATTACTGACTGTATTTCAGAAAGATGTATTTTACTGACTGTATTTCAGAAATATGTATATTACTGACTGTATTTCAGAAAGATGTATATTACTGACTGTATTTCAGAAAGATGTATTTTACTGACTGTATTTCAGAAAGATGTATATTACTGGCTGTATTACAGAAAGATGTATATTACTGACTGTATTTCAGAAAGATGTATATTACTGGCTGTATTTCAGAATGATGCATATTACTGTCTGTATTTCAGAAAGATGTATATTACTGACTGTATTTTAAAAAGATGTATATTACTGACTGTATTTCAGAAAGATGCATATTACTGACTGTATTTTAGAAAGATGTATATTACTGACTGTATTTTAGAAAGATGCATATTACTGGGTGTATTTCAGAAAGATGTATATTACTGACTGTATTTCAGAAAGATGTATATTACTGACTGTATTTCAGAAAGATGTATATTACTGACTGTATTTCAGAAAGATGTATTTTACTGACTGTATTTCAGAAAGATGTATATTACTGACTGTATTTCAGAAAGATGTATATTACTGACTGTATTTCAGAAAGATGTATATTACTGACTGTATTTCAGAAAGATGTATATTACTGACTGTATTTTAGAAAGATGTATATTACTGACTGTATTTCAGAAAGATGTATATTACTGACTGTATTTCAGAAAGATGTATATTACTGACTGTATTTCAAAAAGATGTATATTACTCACTATATTTCAGAAAGATGTATATTACTGACTGTATTTCAGAAAGATGTATATTACTGACTGTATTTCAGAAAGCTGTGCTGTATTATAGAAAGATGTATATTACTGACTGTATTTCAGAAAGATGTAGATTACTGACTGTATTTCAGAAAGCTGTGCTGTATTATAGAAAGATGTATATTACCGACTGTATTTCACGAAGATGTATATTACTAACTGTATTTTAGAAAGATGTATATTACTGACTGTATTTCAGAAAGATGTATATTACTGACTGTATTTCAGAAATATGTATATTACTGACTGTATTTCAGAAAGATGTATATTACTGACTGTATTTCAGAAAGATGTATATTACTGACTGTATTTCAGAAAGATGTATATTACTGGGTGTATTTCAGAAAGATGTATATTACTGACTGTATTTCAGAAAGATGTATATTACTGACTGTATTTCAGAAAGATGTATATTACTGGGTGTATTTCAGAAAGATGTATATTACTGACTGTATTTCAGAAAGATGTATATTACTGACTGTATTTTAGAAAGATGTATATTACTGACTGTATTTCAGAAATATGTATATTACTGACTGTATTTCAGAAAGATGTATATTACTGACTGTATTTCAGAAAGATGTATATTACTGGCTGTATTTCAGAATGATGTATATTACTGGGTGTATTTCAGAAAGATGTATATTACTGACTGTATTTTAGAAAGATGTATATTACTGACTGTATTTCAGAAAGATGTATATTACTGGGTGTATTTCAGAAAGATGTATATTACTGGCTGTATTTCAGAAAGATGTATATTACTGGCTGTATTTCAGAAAGATGTATATTACTGACTGTATTTCAGAAAGATGTATATTACTGACTGTATTTCAGAAAGATGTATATTACTGACTGTATTTCAGAAAGATGTATATTACTGACTGTATTTCAGAAATATGTATATTACTGACTGTATTTCAGAAAGATGTATATTACTGACTGTATTTCAGAAAGATGTATTTTACTGACTGTATTTCAGAAAGATGTATATTACTGGGTATATTTCAGAAAGATGTATATTACTGACTGTATTTCAGAAAGATTTATATTACTGACTGTATTTCAGAAAGATGTATATTACTGGCTGTATTACAGAAAGATGTATATTACTGACTGTATTTCAGAAAGATGTATATTACTGGCTGTATTTCAGAATGATGCATATTACTGTCTGTATTTCAGAAAGATGTATATTACTGACTGTATTTTAAAAAGATGTATATTACTGACTGTATTTCAGAAAGATGCATATTACTGACTGTATTTTAGAAAGATGTATATTACTGACTGTATTTTAGAAAGATGCATATTACTGGGTGTATTTCAGAAAGATGTATATTACTGACTGTATTTCAGAAAGATGTATATTACTGACTGTATTTCAGAAAGATGTATATTACTGACTGTATTTCAGAAAGATGTATATTACTCACTGTATTTCAGAAAGATGTATATTACTGACTGTATTTCAGAAAGATGTATATTACCGACTTTATTTCACGAAGATGTATATTACTGACTGTATTTCAGAAAGATGTATATTACTCACTGTATTTCAGAAAGATGTATATTACCGACTGTATTTCAGAAAGATGTATATTACTGATTGTATTTTAGAAAGCTGTGCTGTATTTCAGAAAGATGTATATTACCGACTGTATTTCACGAAGATTTATATTACTGACTGTACTTGTAAAAGATGTAAATTACCGACTGTATTTCAGAAAGCTGTGCTGTATTTCAGAAAGATGTATATTACCGACTGTATTTCACGAAGATGTATATTACTGACTTAATTTCAGAAAGATGTATATTACTGACTGTATGTCAGAAAGCTATATAATACTGACTGTATTTCAGAAAGATGTATATTACTGACTGTATTTCAGAAAGATGTATATTACTGACTGTATTTCAGAAAGCTGTGCTGTATTATAGAAAGATGTATATTACTGACTGTATTTCAGAAAGATGTAGATTACTGACTGTATTTCAGAAAGCTGTGCTGTATTATAGAAAGATGTATATTACCGACTGTATTGCACGAAGATGTATATTACTAACTGTATTTTAGAAAGATGTATATTACTGACTGTATTTCAGAAAGATGTATATTACTGACTGTATTTCAGAAATATGTATATTACTGACTGTATTTCAGAAAGATTTATATTACTGACTGTATTTCAGAAAGATGTATATTACTGGCTGTATTTCAGAATGATGTATATTACTGGGTGTATTTCAGAAAGATGTATATTACTGACTGTATTTTAGAAAGATGTATATTACTGACTGTATTTCAGAAAGATGTATATTACTGGGTGTATTTCAGAAAGATGTATATTACTGGCTGTATTTCAGAAAGATGTATATTACTGACTGTATTTTAGAAAGATGTATATTACTGACTGTATTTCAGAAATATGTATTTTACTGACTGTATTTCAGAAAGATTTATATTACTGACTGTATTTCAGAAAGATGTATATTACTGGCTGTATTTCAGAATGATGTATATTACTGGGTGTATTTCAGAAAGATGTATATTACTGACTGTATTTTAGAAAGATGTATATTACTGACTGTATTTCGGAAAGATGTATATTACTGGGTGTATTTCAGAAAGATGTATATTACTGACTGTATTTCAGAAAGATGTATATTACTGGCTGTATTTTAGAAAGATTTATATTACTGACTGTATTTCAGAAAGATGTATATTACTGACTGTATTTCAGAAAGATGTATATTACTGACTGTATTTCAGAAAGATGTATTTTACTGACTGTATTTCAGAAATATGTATATTACTGACTGTATTTCAGAAAGATGTATATTACTGACTGTATTTCAGAAAGATGTATTTTACTGACTGTATTTCAGAAAGATGTATATTACTGGGTATATTTCAGAAAGATGTATATTACTGACTGTATTTCAGAAAGATTTATCCTACTGACTGTATTTCAGAAAGATGTATATTACTGGCTGTATTACAGAAAGATGTATATTACTGACTGTATTTCAGAAAGATGTATATTACTGGCTGTATTTCAGAATGATGCATATTACTGTCTGTATTTCAGAAAGATGTATATTACTGACTGTATTTTAAAAAGATGTATATTACTGACTGTATTTCAGAAAGATGCATATTACTGACTGTATTTTAGAAAGATGTATATTACTGACTGTATTTTAGAAAGATGCATATTACTGGGTGTATTTCAGAAAGATGTATATTACTGACTGTATTTCAGAAAGATGTATATTACTGACTGTATTTCAGAAAGATGTATATTACTGACTGTATTTCAGAAAGATGTATATTACTCACTGTATTTCAGAAAGATGTATATTACTGACTGTATTTCAGAAAGATGTATATTACCGACTTTATTTCACGAAGATGTATATTACTGACTGTATTTCAGAAAGATGTATATTACTCACTGTATTTCAGAAAGATGTATATTACCGACTGTATTTCAGAAAGATGTATATTACTGATTGTATTTTAGAAAGCTGTGCTGTATTTCAGAAAGATGTATATTACCGACTGTATTTCACGAAGATTTATATTACTGACTGTACTTGTAAAAGATGTAAATTACCGACTGTATTTCAGAAAGCTGTGCTGTATTTCAGAAAGATGTATATTACCGACTGTATTTCACGAAGATGTATATTACTGACTTAATTTCAGAAAGATGTATATTACTGACTGTATGTCAGAAAGCTATATAATACTGACTGTATTTCAGAAAGATGTATATTACTTACTGTATTTCAGAAAGCTGTATAAAAC